>JAGFPH010003688.1:112401-128988 GCA_018207615.1 Philaenus spumarius
AAAAAAAAAAAAAAAAAAAAAAAAAAAATAGTGTACGTAAACAACGCATGGCGGTACTTTAAAGTTAAAACAACTCAAAAGGTTCAGTTACTTCACAACTGATAGCAGCACTGTCGAGCATCCGTTAAATCGCGTATAAATTTAGAATGCAATTTAATTAAGTGTCCGTGTGATTCTAGTGCATAAAAAGTAACGCTCACAACTTGTACCTAACATGCCTTTTGTGAACATCTACTTTAGGTGCTAGTGGTGAAACATACTATTTAAGGGTCTGCTGTAGTGCCGGCCATCTTGGATTTTTATCCCATAAGAGCAATGTTAAATTTCAAACCATTTATTTCGTTTACTTTTTAACATAAAATTGTGTGCAAGGTCTCATTTTAAGCACAGTCACAATACGCATCTGTCTTGCAATTTAAATTTTTTAAATGTTTTTGATTTGTTACGTAATTGACATTTTGTAAGTACAAAGTTTGAATTTTTTTCCTAACACAAAAAAAAATTAATAATGATAAATAATTTGCAAGCCGGATCCGAAATTTTATAAAGAATATTCAGGTTTTTTTTTCAACACTCAATTACAAAAGATTGACTTATAAAATGGTTTGAAATGAGGCAATGTCAAAGTGTTCAGCTGCAAGAAATTGCACTGTTTAGATAGGGATACAGTGAGAAGCGGTTGCGTTTCCGGTTGCTTTCTCGTTTACATGAGCAGACCCTTAATCACACTGCTTTGAAAGCAGCCGTTTTTCACGTTCGCATGGTGTCTGTGGAATCATTTTTGACTACAATTCTTTGTACAATCAGTCTGTACAATTTTACGGACAGGTACATAAATTTAAAACAGCTGTTTTATACTATTAGTTCAAAACATTATTTTCATTAAATAAAACAAATAGACATGTAAAAATACGTTAAAACAATTCAGGTTGTTGAAATAAAAGTCACATAAATTTCATTATTTCCTTTTAATACTCAAAAATATACATAGAAAATGTTCTTTGTAGATTAAATACTTGATCAAATTAGATTATTATTACGTCAGTGGAATGTCGTCAGATTACATTTACTTCATCATCTCGTTGTTTAAGTCTGAAAAAGTTTCTCAGTTTTTTTTTAAATATGAAGTTGTTTGAGCGATATTTTCTCGTCGTTGCTGTTTGTAAACTTAACTCTGGAAGGGGTCATGTGAATACGCTTGGATTTTTTACCGTTTAGCAAGTTTAAAAAAAATCGCCAAATGTAGTAACTATATCGAAATCCAAAAGTGCACCAAAGCTCTTTCTTTCTCCACCCTATACGTAGTATATGGAGAAAGTATTGTTTTCGTCCAAATTTTCGAATTTGAATTTCTAGTGGAATTATCTGTTTTTGTGCTCCCTGAACCCCCAAAAAATGTTTAGTGGAATTATCTGTGTTGGTGCTCCCTGAACCCAAAAACATTTTTAGTGGAATTATTTGTTTCGGTGCTCCCTGAAGCCAAAAAAGTGTTTTTTTGGTGATGTCTGTCCGTGTGTCTGTAAGGATGTGTACAGAGCTGGACACCATACCAACGGTCCGATTTTGATCAAATTTGGTATGTAGGTGTAGTTCTGGAATATCTTTAGGTGTTTTAAAAAAAAAATATTTTTAGGGGTTTTACCGCCCAAAAATAGCCAAAAAACGAGAAAACTCAAAATTTCTCAAAAATTACTAACGATTTTGATAAAATTTTGCTTATTTGTATCCCTTAATGTACCCTACCATGTGCAAAAGACTGCATCTTTCTAAAAATTCTCGTTTAGGTAATAATTATAATAATAACAGATTTGGGGGGTTTTGGGCCAAAAAGGGGGTTGTTTTCAAAAATGTTCAAAACCTTTTTTCGTGCATCTATACTGGCCTAATTGACATGTTTGGTGCAAATTTGTTCGAAATCGATCGAATAGTTTAAATAATATTAATAATATAATATGGATGTGTTACACGCATCTAATATTTTCCATGGTATGTCCTACTTTTGCAATTAATTCTAAATAACCACCTCCTATGCTACTCTTGGGAAGGTATAAAGTTTCAACTGGGAGAAAGTATGTGGCAGTTATCTGGTACCGTTTATCTTTATAGAAAAAGATCCAAAGAAAGCATATATGCAACTAAAAATTTATTGATTTAAAATTTCAAAAGTTATTAGCTTATGAAAAAAAATGTTCAGTAACGGAAAAAATTCAACTTTATGAATACTTAAAGAGAAGTAAACATTTTTTTATAATTTATTAAAAATACACAAAAGTTTTGTAATTTTGTTCTAAATAGAAATGTGTATAAATATGCTGTATACCAATATAAAAAAACATGAGTTTTTATGTTTCTACTACAAGACCAGTGGTGCCATAGTGACAGAACGCTAAGAAAATACATAATAGTCATACTTTTATCAATTTTGCTGCCTCAGTATTTTTAACGTATACATCCCTAACCAAAACATTTTTTTTCGATTTGTCTATTCCATATTAGTTGAACAAATTTGTGGTTGGATGAATCGTTGTATTGCACGAAAACAAGAGTGTATGGCTACGGTGCGAAAACCAGACTGTAATTATGTACCGGAATGTACTGTACCCCCCCCCCCCCCCCCTTCGACCGAACACGGCTGCTCGTCAGAATGTGAACGCGGTTTTAGTCTCATGAACCGGATAACGACTAATTTGCGATCTAGACTCTTAACCGGGCATGTTTCAAGCTTTATGTCCATAAAACAACATGGACCAAGTATAAATGAGTGGAATGTGGGACCCTATGCGAACACCTGGTTGAGGAAGCACCGCACAGCAGACGGCACTGGGACACGCAAGGCAAAACCTTCTCCGGAAGAAGAAAATCCATATGTTCAGTTTTTGTAAATTCGATTAAATGTTAAACACTTTCCTTTGTTAAATGGTGACCACCACCCTTCGTTCCTATGTTATATTGTCATGCAAATAAAACTTGTGTATTATATTTGTGTATTTTAATTTTACAACCGAGGGTTCCGTTTATGTTTCCAAAACATTTAAATTAGGCTATGTTGTCTTCTTTTCTCGTAATTATATTGATTAAACAAAGGCATATGCATTTTTAAATATGCAGACGTAACATGTTATAAATAAAAAAACACACAGAGTAATATTTCACTTGTAAAAAAATATGGAAAGTGCGTTACGGCACTGCTAATTTTACCATGACACCACTGTACAAGACTGTTAGTAAAATTAGTCCCACTTTGAAAGATTTGCCAGGAAAAGCTTTACCAAAAAATGAAATGTTATTGTAGAAAATTGTGGAGGATAAATCATAGAATTGAACTGTATACTTGAACATTCAGATTTTATAAATTTATTTCACTTTGTTTCACTAAATTTGATGAACTAAACAAAACTCTCACAGACATATCGTATACAGTTCCAGACGTTGTTGACAATGGGGAAAAGTAACTGCTAACATGCCCAGGGCATTGAAAGGTAAGTATGTCACGGAAATACCCGAATAGAATCCACACAATAAAGAGTTTTACCTTATACCAAACAAAAATGTAGAATTTCTTCTTCAATTATCATTATACAAATATATCGTTCGTAATAGATAAATCGATTGCAAAACGTGTTTTCTCATTGGTTAAAAACTGTCCTATTGCAAGGGTTTACAGAACACTTCATACCTAACAAACTATAAGAGGGACGAATGATTAGAAGGCGGTGTTAGAAAGTTAAAAGCTTGCCGAAACTGAAGGTTCCCTTTGTATTCTTTTCAAAACAAGTCTGTCTGACGGTTTTGAGCCTTAGAAATGTGACCAGTTTGTGATTTCTCGCGCGGCGTCAGATGTTTAGACAACTGCAATTTTAAAACTATGATTACATATGTAAATACGTTTAGAACAAATTTGTAAATACAAAAATTAAAGTTTACAACATTTCCTATCCAATGGTTTTTGATTTATTGAGATCGGACGATTTTTTAGAAATATTCAATGCAATCAGACGTTACAAAATTTCTGTGTGGCGTTTTCAGCGCTGAGGCGACACTATAGTGTTGTCTGGCGCTGGCAGGATTAAAAATAATCTTCGCAATAAATTTAATGTAGCGACGAAACAATATTTGTGTATGACCGTTACATATTTCAGCATCGTTGGAAAGTCATAAAATCCCAAATGGCAATATTAACGTATTTATCAGGATTTTCAATTATATATTCTGCACTACAAGGCGTCATACAAATAGTAGTTGCACGAACTATTCTTGAAATATTAAAGCTAGCTTCAATTTGTAATTTTAATGCATCTCTGTACGTGTTACGTAAATATTGTTTCACGGTAAAGGTGATTAGTGCTCCAAGACGTTTTATGAATAATTGCATACATAATAAAGAGCATCTTTTGTATTAATTCCCTAAAAAATAGCTTTATCGGCACTCATTAGAATGCCGAAGTATTGAAATCGTGCGATAATTTTGTGTGTGTCTGTTTTCCTGTAAACACGATATAAGCGCTCACAGACACCGTTGTAGAAAACTTCTGGTTTAAAAAAAATCTTCGTAATTTTATTGCGGAGAGTTGAAAAGCTTTGCCGCTTTCTAGCGTGAGAGTCTTTTTGAGAGTCGGAGTCACGTTTTTGGGTCAACATTTTGAAAATACAGTATTGGGTAAAAATTTTGAAAATTCTGTGTGGGGTAACGTTTTATGTGTTTTTAAGGGTAACATTAAAACCGATTTTGACAGTTAAAAAGTCGTAGTGCTTCAGGGTCACGTTTTTGGGTCAGCACTTTAAAAATACAGTATTGGGTCAACATTTTGAAAATGCTGTGTGGGGTAACGTTTTATATGTTTTTGGGTACATTAAAACCGATTTTGACCGTTAAAAAGTCGTAGAGCTTCAGGGTCATGTTTTTGGGTCAACATTTTGAAAATAAAGTATTGGGTCAACATTTTGAAAATACAGTGTGGGGTATCGTTTTATATTTTTTTGGGTACGGGAAAACCGATTTTGACGGTTAAAAAGTCGTAGCGATTCAGGGTCACGTTTCTGGGTCAAAATTTTGAAAATACAGTGTGGGGCATCGTTTTATATGTTTTTGGGTACGGGAAAACCGATTTTGACAGTTAAAATGTCGTAGCGCGTTGGGATCAGGTTTGAAAGCAAATTTTAAAACAATAATTCACACACTTATTTTTGTAACTAAATGTAAAATAAAAAGTAATTTTAACTTAAATTTTCTTTCAATTCGTGGGTTTTGTCCGGAAGAGCCGACGTCTTGAAAAAGTGTTCCATATTTTCACTAGTTTGCCATTAAAGTCATTGATTTAAGTAGGCCTATGGATAGTTTGTTGTTTATAGTTGCCTAAGTAGTTTCTTTTGATAGTTGAGACCAATAACAACGATTCAAACATATAACATGTACGAATTTCGTACATTAGCTTTAATATTTTAACTAAAATTAGATATATAATAGAACGTGGTTGAGTAATGTACGGTATAATACGTCAGAGTCTACTGGTTCCCTATGCTACGTATTAGCACAGTACACACGGCGCAAGCGCCGGAAAGAGTAGACATGATTTTCTCTCTCTTTCTTCTCAATTGCCGTTAGGAACCGGGAAGGAGAAGCGTCTTATGCAGGACAATTTGCCCCACCGCGCCTAAAGAAGTTTCGTTTAAAAAATACAATATAATTTGTTCAACCGTTGTCAGCTGAACAAACGCCGATCACACATCCTCAGTCACTCCGGTATGTCAATACCCTGTAAGTCGTCGTGGACAACGCTGTGGCCCGCAGCAGACCGTTTCCTCGAACCTTGGAGCCTCACACCGTAGCAGGCCGATTCACAAAAAGCTTGTTGGCGGCACACGAGTCCCCGTGGTACGTTGTTGCAGGTTGGTCAGCACGTAGCAGCGCCGGTGGGGGCTGTGGTAGGAAGCGTAACCACTTGACGTTGTCGCACTTCGTTTCTGGAACCGAAACAGACAAAAACAACAAAAGTTTTGAGATATTTTAAAGCTAGCTCTAATCATTGACCAACATTGTTGCGTTGAACTCTTTTAAATAATATAAAGCACACGGAGGTTTACAACCTGGGCGATGTATCCTAGTGCTTATAGGTTAGTGTGGAATCAGGATAACGCAGAGACCAATGAGCTGATTAGAAAAGGAATATCAGGAACAGCTCTTTTGAACCTCAAATTAGAATCGAAATTTACCAGGCAGTCTTAAAAAAAAGCACTAGTGTTTTTTTAGTTGGGTTTTTTGCTTTCTATACAACATATATTGTTTAAACTACAATTTTCTTATAGATAATAATACATAGTTATAGTCTTTCCGCTCGGCCATGATACCTGACTTCTCGGAACTCAACCCCCCTCCCTACCCGCTAACCGGGCCTGCCGGTGGCAAACAATGACTCACCTAGTGGAGGGGGAGTTGAGTTCCGAGAAGTCAGGTATCACGGCCGAGCGGAAAGACTATATTTTTGTATCTAGGGTGCAAAGTTGAGTTCATCGTACGAGATAAACAACTGACAAATTAAACTTTGCACCCGTGATACACACAACGTTTTTCCTACTGCTACATTTTAAATTTGTGTTTTAGTTTTTTTAAATATCTGTTTTACAGACGTTAGTTCCATAACAATCAAAATTTTCAAAACATAGGCTACATCAGCTGTTTACTTTGCGTAGGGTGCGCAAAGTTAACAGCTAGAACGCGCAAAGTTAACAGCTGGAGTGCGCAAAGTAAACAGCTGGAATGCGCAAAGTAAACAACTGGAGTGCGATAGTGTACTTTATCGTGCGATAAAGTAAAACAAATAGGTTTAATTATAATCAATGTATTAAAAGAGATCTAGTCGTAGTAAACTAATCTTTCAAGTGAACGAGATAATAAAGAGTCGTTAATTGAACGGACCTTCCCATCTCTACTGACGGATATTGTGTCAGCTGCTTCATTGTGTATTAACCATTATACGAGTTGACGGGATGACTTGTTCCTGATCAGAAGATCCCAGGTTTTGAAAATAATGTCAATTCAACGACCAAAAAACTCATTTAAAAAATATTAAAATTCACAAAGGTGCTGAAATTATTTTAACCTCCAAAATATTTCTAAATAAACTTATTAACAATTAAGTCTAAACTCAAAAAATAAATATTAAAGGTGGCGAATCCCCGTAAAATTTAAAGAAATACAAACTTTGCAACGATCGTATCCTATTACATTAAATGAGCAATTCTTGTATCTATCTTTGTATCTGTCGCGGATCTCGAAAACGGCTCTAATGAATTAAAAGAAATTTTGTATTTAGATGTAGTTTTGATTTTAAAGCACACCCATATAGTTGTATTTCGTGTAAAAACACAATATTTTGAGAAAATCTAATTTAAAGGTTGAAAAATTTTAACATAGGGTCTTATGGGTTGCCATGTTGGTTACAAAATAACAACGAAATAGTAAATAAAACGATCGAAACAGCTGTTTATAAACAAGCCAATTTATACTGTTTCAGCACGTTGGAAATAGAGTGGAATAGAACTGAGATTGAATATTATCCAAAATCAGCTGTTCGTTGGATAGTTTTTAATTACTGTTAAAAAGCAAGCTTATTTATACTGTTTCAGCACGTTGGAATTATAATGAATTGGGCCTGATTTAGCAATTTATTTTGTAAAAAAAAGGTAAACTTGGAAAAGATGGATACATTCTAATAGTCAATTTTGTAATATAGGCCTGGCTCATTTCTGAAACGTAGTATTGAGGTTATGTTAATCCTGCAATAATTTTTACTATATTTAGGCCTGGTTTCAAAACTTTAGTTGACAGAAGATAGTAGAACTAGGACTGAAATCGCAATGAAAGCCTGTCGCGTTTCTAAAGCATGTATTTCAGGTTATAATTAATCTTGTAATTACTGTTAATATATTTAAGCCGGGTTTCATAATTTTACAAACCTATGTACAAACGAGCTAAAGATTAACGAAATTCTTTAGCGAATTTTCCAACTGCAAGCGAAGCGAAGCAGCCATCTGAGGCCGATGGCCGAGGCGGGGTTGGGACGCGAAGCGTCCAGGGCAGAGCCCCTAGTCCTATTACTTTATATGAGCAATTCTTGTATCTATCTTTGTATCTTTGTATCTGTCGCGGATCTCGAAAACGGTTCTAACGAATTCAAAGAAATTTTGTATTTAGGTGTAGTTTTGATCTTTAAGTACACCCATATGGTTGTATTTCGTGTAAAAACGCAATTTTTTGAGAAAATCTAAATTAAAAGTTGAAAAATTTTAACATAGGGTCTTATGGGTTGCCATGTTGGTTACAAAATAACAACGAAATAGTAAACAAAGCGATCGAAACAGCTGTTTATAAACAAGCCAATTTATACTGTTTTAGCACGTTGGAAATAGAGTGGAATAGAACTGAGATTGAATATTGTCCAAAATCAGCTGTTTGTTGGATATTTTTTAATTAGTGTTGAAAAACAAGCTAATTTATACTGTTTTAGCACGTTGGAATTGTTATAAATTGGGCCTGATTTAACAATTTATTTTGTAAAAAAAGGTGAACTTGGAAAATATGTATAAATTATAATAGTAAATTTTGTAATGTAGGCCTGGCTCATTTCTGAAACATAGTATTGAGGGTATGTTAATCCTGCTATTTTGTACTATATTTAGGCCTGGTTTCAAAACTTTAGTTGACAGAGGATAGTAGAACTAGGACTAAAATCGCAATGAAAGCCTCTCACGTTTCTAAAGCATGTATTTGAGGTTATAATTAATCTTGTAATTACTGTTAATATATTTAGGCCTGGTTTCATAATTTTACAAGCCTATGTAGAAACGAGCCAATGATTAACGAGATTCTTCGGCGAATTTTCTAACTGCGAGCGAAGCAAAGCGTCCAGGGGCAGAGCCCCTAGTAAAACTAACGGGTGGTGATAATGGCACACAAAAACTACAAAAGAAATTTAGTCAGTTATTTTTAATTTTAAGTTTTACGTTTTTAATCCATCCAGTGTAAATAAAGGGTACCTTAACTTCATCTGCTAAGCTCTCTCTCTATATATAACCTGAATGCGTTCCGAAGGCCATAAATCATTTATTTTTTCATCTCTAAAAATCTCGCCGCATCTCCTTTTCCCAGGGAATTAGATTACTTTAAGAATTACCTTAATGCCCTTTACCATTACGTCCCTCCAAATAATTTAGTTAACGGGATTTCCATTGTAAAGCCAATGCATAATGTATGGAACAACCTCAACTTTATCTACTAGAATTAATTTCAGATATGAAGCTTCGCTTCTATAAGAATCACCACAACTCTATTCTAACAGAATTTAATAATAAAGTCGTTTTATAAACACGCTTTGTTCTCTTGACTTTTAATTACGTTAACAAATCTTGCGATTCGATTGTCTTACAATTCAAAATTGTATACTGGTTTGAAAAATTAAAACTTATTCAAGTATTTAACGACTTTTCGATGGACACGGTCGACTTTCGACTAGTCTACATTACTTTAGTATATGTAGGCCTGTACTAGTCGACAGACATACGAGTACATCATAGTGAATTTAAAAATAGTTTTAATGTAAACGAACTTAGTAATGTATGAGAACTATAATTGCAGTTGTTGGAAGCCAGCAAGATTGTCGTCGTCGCCCACAGAGGTTTTGAGTACGGCCCAGCCTACATCGTGGCAGAAAAAGTTCACTGCTACGCAGATTTCGTATTTCATATGCTGGGTGCTGGCCTTTTATTTTTTATATTTTTATAGCCTAAATGAGTAGGTATTACTTTATTTTTTATTTTTGAACGTTTCTACGTAATAATCACTAATATTTTAAAGCGGACGGACATATGCGTCCATAGCACTAGGCTTCAAATTGTTGCTCTGTGTATTGAAAACAGCCAAAACACGGTGGTTGGCGTGCGAAGCACGCAATGTACTGTATTGAAAATACTCCCAATAAGGGAGTTGGCGTGCGAAGCACGCTATGCACAGTGTATTGAAAGTACTCCAAATACAGGAGTGGGCGTGCGAAGCACGCAATGCATTGTGTATCGAAAATACTTCCATATGAGGTTTGGTGTGTGAAGCACGCACTGCATTGTTTATTGAAAATACTCAAAATATGGGGGTTGGCGTGCGAAGCACGCAAGACACTGTGCGTCGGCCGCTTCTCATAGTGTTCAGTGTCAATCTCCCATGTGCGTCCTTAGCAGTGAACGTGTAATACCATTTGAAGAATCATCATCAACGTCTTAAAAAGCGCAAAAAAAAAACTGCCCGACAAGTTAACACGAATACCATTGGTTTTGCTGTCGACCGCGAGCATAAACTCCCGTATTATTAAACCCAACTTTTTATTTTACGAAAAATAAATAATAAAATATACCCCAATTTTAATTAAGCTAGTTAGGTTCCACTTTTCTCATAAAATATTAGGACTACAAGTCCGATGCCATCTTAAACTCTGTTTTTTTTCTTCTCTTTTTATTTTAATTGAGAGATATTTAGCCTCAAAACGGGCAGACCCATGGAGGCTGCATTATTCATTCTTTTTTCTTTTTTTCTCTTCTTCTTAAGTTTTTTCTGTTGTGTATATTAAGTTTTTTTAATTTTTTTTTAGGATTTAGAAGTAATATTGTTTTGGTTTTTTCTCTTTTGTGTATTTTATAGTATTTAATGTATTATTGTGTCTTTCTTATTGCAATAAAAGGAAAATAAAAAAGGAGAAAATTTTTTTATAACTTCTCTCTGTTGGTAATGTGTCCCAATTTTAATATCGGTTGGTAACTGTTTCACTGTTTCTATATTTTTGGAGTTTGAAAACAAAATACAAAAAACTTTAATTTTTTAAAAATATTAACATTTTTGACAAGCAACCCTTTTAAGTTATATACATAAAAATAGATGAAAATATTTCTCATTGTGTATAGATTATCTGTCAGACCTGTAGTATTAGTGGTTGTAGAGATAATTGTACCTTTGTACAGGAAATAGTAAACTTTCATTTCTAAGCAGAGTACCTATGATAGAGTCCAATCGCATATTATGGATCATCTTCTTCCTGTTCATCCTCCATCAGGTTCCTCTTCCTCCTGTCTTGTCTTGCTTCTTTAGTCAAAACTTCCGTAGCCTTTTCCTCTTTTTTGAGTCGAACCGTGTCCAATTCCCGCAGTAAGTACGCTGACATTTTGCTAACCAACTTGTTTCCAACTAGTTTCTTGTGTACAGCCAACTTGCTGCTTTGACTATCATTGAATGTTAAAACTGCATCATAGATCCCTTTTGAAGAGTTTCAAGCCTCATAAAAACTTGTTTATTGACCGTAGACTAAAAATATCGTTGATGTTTTGCTTCATGAAAAGGCTTCTTCAAAAGTTCTTTGTTTGCTATGACGCAATAAATTTCTTTAATTTTTACCATGACATCATAAGGTAGGCTATCCTTATGGCTGGATGTTCCTCATTCAGCTTTGAAATATTTGAAAATAGGGTACATTACCACGTGCACTAGAAATAATTTGTGGCAAATATTTAATAGAAATACAAATACCATCAATAAATTCCAACAAACAGGAGTATATCAGATATCATGTGCTGATTGCACCGGAAAATACATAGGACAGACTGGACGATCATTTTATAAGAGATTTAAAGAACATCTTCTTCCCGCAGTACAATCAGCACAACCTCCGAAAACCGAATCAAAATTTGCTGAACACATTATGGAAACAACACACAAACATGATGTGATTGACAAATCTTTGACCATTTTACACAGGTGCAGCAAATGGAAGCTTATGAATGCTCTGAAGCAGTATGAGAGCTATAAAGCTTCCAAGACAGAGCAAGGAACGCTACATAATTATATACTTAATTTCAATTCCAACCCATTATTCGACTTGGTAATAGACATCGGAGAAGCAAGTACATATAAGAACTATGCTCAAGCGTAACACCGACAGTCTAGCCGTGGACAGTGAACTAACCACATGGACATTAAAATGTGCGAGCGTGTAATTTGCAACTGTGGACTCGTGTGTTTATGTGTTGTTATTTACTAACGACTAAGGTCAATGGTCCTTAACTTGAGAATGGCTTGGTCGTTGGCCGTTTAAAATTGGACTATTGGACTGTAAGTTCAACAAGTTTACTTGAAATATTATGAAACAGATCGCAACAAATAATCAATTACTATGAGAAAGTCGTGTAGCAAGAAGCATCGTAGTTGGCGGGGGCATGACATGCTTAATTAATTTAATTATTTTACCCATTTATAGGTGTCATTCAGCGATTTTGTTTTATCTATTATTAAAGGTAACATTAAACATTTTTGTTTGAATATTATTTTTCCTGGTGGTGCCAAAATCTTCGTAATTTTATTGCCAAGAGTTGAAAAGTTTTTGAGTTTTCTAGCATGGTCGTACCGCTGCGGGGTCACGTTTTCGGAGTAAATATTTCGAAAATACAGTGTTTTATATATTTTTGGATAGGGGAAAACTGATTTTCGCCGTTAAAGAGTCGTACGGCGTTGGGGTAACGTTTTTGATTCAACATTTTAAAAATACATTGTAGGATATCGTTTTATATGTTTTGGTGTAAGAGAAACCCGATGTTTACAGTTATTTAAAAAAAACTCGAAAAAGTTTTTCATCTTGTTTTTAGTTTAAAAATGTAGTACAAAAACCCGTTTTTATATAAAAATAACTACTTTTTTATTATAAATTTTTAAACAAATACTCAATTACAACATATAACGTGCCACAAATATGCGAAGTCAGTCTATTTTAATTAGAACGTGGTTTGCACATTTGCGGCATCAGTCTGTAGATAGAAACCGGACGTCTCATATATCCGACGCTAGTCTATGCGTACTTAAAAATTTTGCAATGGTGTCAGCGAACGTGTTAAAACCATTTCCAGATGCATTTAGATGACATAGGTAAGATTCAGAATGTAGTCAGAATTAAATCTAGCACTCATAGACATCGAAAAAAAGCGAAACCCCAATTGTGTGAATTTTGCTTTATGAGTTGAGAAAATTTCAAAATCAGCTCAATTTAAAAAAATCGGTGCTTTTTGAACTCAATGACTGATGCTCTACAACTTTTAGGGATGGGGGGGGGTACTGATAAAATTTTATGTTGGAAATGGGTAAAACACAGTTTTTGGTAGTTTTTGGATCCCCATAAACATCGAACTACTGGACCAATTTTGAACTTTGTTTTTTAATCAACGCGAAGTTTTGTCCTCTTTAATTTACTACTGAACTATTTTTTACATAATATGCACCGTTTTTTAGTTATAAGGGAAAAACTGGAAAAACTCCGAAAATTTCGAGGTTTTTTGCCCCCCAAAAGTTGTCCCCCCACTTTCGAGGTCGCAAAATTAGATTTGGCATACCCACACCATACCAAACGATCCTAGAAGAAAAAATCTTTTGCCGCAATTAATGTAGGGCCTAAGCTGAAACCCCCCTATAAGTAATAAAAAAATAAATAATAAATACATAAAACAAAATTATATTAATAAATAATTCTTTTGAAACAGTCGAGTTAAACCGGTGGCCTGGAGTCATATCTAGTATATTATTAGCCTACGATGAAATGTGTGAATATTTACTTTAATTCTCTGTCTAGGCCTAGGTCGAGGCAATCCCTCATGGCAGAGCATATTGCGCACTGTCCTGCGGAAGTTCCTCGTCATGAAGCAGTACAGCATGGGGTTGATGGCCGAGTTGGCGTGTCCCAGGAGTAGAGTGAAAGGGTAGGCTTTCATTAACCTATCCTGAGACAGACACGAACATTCAAAATGAGCAAGAACAAACAGTTAAATGTCTACAAATAATACACAGACCAATTGATGATTTAGCAAACTAAACTGATTTGCATAGTACATAAATGTATTGTAAGAAATAAATGTACCAATTTCCAGCTCTCTAGCTTAATGGGAAGTATAATAATTAATTTGTATTGTTTTAGGGGTTGTTACATTTTCGCCCCTTAGCAGTACACTAAAAAATATAAATTTAGTTTACTTTTTATATATATCTTGTAAGAAATAAATGTACAAATTTCCAGCTCTCTAGTCTTAATGGAAGTATAATAATAAATATTTATTGTTTTAGGGTTGTTTGAACCCTTAAATCTAAATGAATTCTAGCCTATGTATCATTCCAGGTCATGATCTATATGTGTGCCAAATTTCATTCAAATCCATCCAGTAGTTTATACGTGATTGAGTAACACACAGACAGACACAATTAGATATTTTATATAATGGTATAGATTGTGCGCAATTATAATCAATGCATAATGTCATGGCCGAGGGAATTTGCCAGAGTATAAAAATTAATTAATTGACAACATCAATAAGAAAATATGAATTTACAGTTATATAAAATACACAAATAATAACACTTTCAGCATATCACACTAAATAAACAAAGTCTCTATATAGGCCTATAGCAAGCAAAACATTAAATATCCCTCGAATAAAAAGTCCACATTAAGAAATTACAAATAAAATTGACTGCAAATTATATACATATCTATACTAATAATATAAAGAGCTAAAATTGTTTTGTTTTTTTTGTATGTATGGAGTAATCTCTGGAACTACTGAACCTATTGAAAAAAATAGTTTTACTAATAAAAAGCTACTCTATCCCTGAGTAACATAGGCTATCAATTATTTTGATTTAAGGGTTAAAACTACCCCTAAAACAATAAATATGATTTGTTATACTTTCCTTAAAGGTAGAGAGCAGAAATTTTGTACACTTATTTCTTACAAGATACATAGAAAACGTCAACTGGATTTGTACTTTGTCGGGTGCTTCTGAGGGATAAAAATTTGATAGCAACCCCTAAAACAGTACAAATTAATTGTTATGTTTTCCTTAAAGTTAGTGAGCTGAAAATTTATACATTTATTTCTTACAATTTCATTATTTTTCAGTACGACAGATTTACATTTTGTCGTGAACTGCTAAGGGATGAAAATGTTGTAACAAACAATAAAACAATAGTTGAATATAAAATACTTTCAAGGATTCATCGTTCGGACAAGTGCATCCACAATCTCCTTCAAAGGACAGTCCTTTGAAGGAGATTAATTCAAATTCCATGTAAGCTTATTACTTTGTTTGTAATAAAAATTATTCACAGCACACTTCGTATGTTTAGTTTCAGTATATTCGGTAACTTTAAAGCAAACCGATGTATCACTGTCGTGGTCATAGACATTGCATCGTTTAAAAATAATGAAGGATCTCCTTAAACCAATGTTGTTCTTACCTGTTGATAACTTTAAAATGTTTTGCAAAGGAAAAGAGTCTGTTATGAGCCGTGAAAAATGGTTAAGACCGAAATAAAAAATAAATAATATTCATAAAATGATAAATAAAATGTTTAGTGTTAACAAGGAATTTAAGGAAAATATTTTTTTGTTACATATTCATATGAATTTATTTGGAAAAATTGTATAAAAACATTAAAACTATATTTATTGAAATATTTATATAAACTAGTATTTTGTCGAACCGCCACTAGCCGTGATAACTGAGGCGATACTGTTTGGCATTGAGTCTATCAAATTTGTTTATGATTTCTTCACTAATCTCCTCATTTCACACTTTTTCGATTGCCTGTTTCAGCTCCTCTTTATTCTTAGGCGTTGCAAAACATTTATTTAGGACTTGCTTACACATTTCGGATCAAAATTATAACAATCATAGGCGATGCAATTTCTATGACCACGACGTAGCTATAATTTATATCCAATAAACCTAGTTTTAATTGTAGCATAGACTCACATGATGCAGTCCAAATGTATGAAGACTGAGATCTAAATCTAGGATAAGAGCTAAGAGATTGTAAGGCAGCCAACATAGAGCAAAAAGTACTGCGAGAACCAGCAGTATCCTGGCTATGCGTCGTCTCTCTCGTACGATGCGGACCTGAACAGAAATATCGTGTAAGTGAAAAGGTTGTGTTGGGTAAGGCACGTTGAAAAGGAAAATCTAAGGATATAAGAAAGTGAAAGGAAGTAGTATGATGGAAGACGCGGGATGCAAACCAGTTGAGTAATGTGAAAGCTTGGAATTATTCAAGCAGTTGACTTGTAGAGAAGTATTACACAGAATACAAGAAAACCGGAAAAAGCTAGGGGTGGTAAAAGTAGAAAAAGAAAAATGTTAGATTGAAAAGAAATACATGCAAAGAACATCGTCTGACGAAGATGACAAGGGTGGAAGTAGAGAAGGATAAGGAGAACGAGCGAATATAGGTTCAGGTAGCCAGTGAATTACAAAGTAAACAATTACAGATTATCCTATTCACGGAATTATTTACTTGTTTTCTCTTTAACATAGCAAACAATGGGCTATATTTTAATTGCTACACTTTTTCCAATATAGTGGACAATCACTTATATTTTTCAATATAAAGAAGTTGGTTAAAACGCGCGAGCCATTGGTCGGAGTCCAGTAGAGTTGGTTTGAGAACTTCGCCGCTGGCTAGTTTACTGGCCTATAATAAACACTAGCCTATATTTTGTCAGTATACATTTTTAAAT
>JAGFPH010003688.1:128998-139930 GCA_018207615.1 Philaenus spumarius
AACAAAATAATTTATATCTAGAGAAATGTTTGACCGATTAAGTTTTGTGCAACAACCTTTCTTCTTATTATTTTTTCCCCGCTTACCCACTTCCTCAGCTGGAAATATTTAATTAAATTACAAGTGAAAAACATGGACCAACACTGGAATTTGAACCCGGTACCTTTACGATTCCATCGTAACGCTCTACCGTCTGAGCCAATCTGATCACTCCATATATTTTAGTAAAACCGTACAAGTGAGATAACATCGACCAATGTCTGGAGTGATCAGGGTGGCTCGGTTGGTAGAGCGTTACGACGGAATGGTAAAGGTCCCGGGTTCAAATCCCAGTCTTGGTCCATGTTTTTTCACTTGTAATTTAATTAAACGTTTCTTAGTGTGCGCCTATTAGGCCAGTCGGTAAAGGTCAATTTAGACCAAAAGTACCAGTAATTTGCAATACGGCTGAATTTTTTTATAAGTACATTAAAGTATGTAGATTAACATAAAAAAAAGTTTACCAGTCTATCGATTTCCCAAAGTTGAAAAAAAAATCGATTATAATTTTTTTTCGATTATCCTTAATATTTCGAGCTGGGATGAAGATAGAGGAAAATAAAAAATACCAACGTGTAGGGGAGATATTTTTCAACAAAAAAGGTCATATGTATTTATTTCGCCCGAGCAATGGTTTGTCTGGAAAAAATTCGATAACGCAGGTATGTATTTTGCAGCAGGGGAAATCACTAAAAAGGGACATCTTATTCATATATGAAGCGTTGGCTCATTCTAATTTGGCCGAATTTTAATATATCGAATTGAAACTTGACATAGGAGTTAAAATATATATTTTAAACATTTATGCTGAGTCTCAGCTTGTTATCTTGAAAATTATTCGATCTAGAGCCACTTGACTTATTAATGGGTTTCTCGATTTTAGGAGTACCGGACCCACCAATTCAATTTAAACAGCTCCAGTTTAGAAAATTTTCAAAATATCAACCTGAAAGTTTTTTTACAAGTTAAATATATATATTCAAACAAGTTCAAGGAGTATAAACCTTTTTCATTATTTACTTTTAAAAGCACAAGTAAATTAAAAAAGTATAATTTTAGACCTTTTTAGATTTTTCATCAAAACGCTTGAGTTGATCAGCTGCAGATTAGTCATTTTTTTAAATATAGTTTTTAAAATAAGTATAGCAAAAAACAATTGTACTTTTAACTTCTGTACCAATTTTTAAATCGATAAGTTAAAAAATGTCGAAAATGGAGTCGTTGAATCCAAAAGTGTTATAGTTAAAACGAGATAGGTAAAACAGAAGACTATTTTCAAGCGCCTCGTTTTAAAAAATAGCATGAAAAAAATCGTTCATACTTACTAAGAATATTTATACTGGTGTACTCAACTTGTAAAACAAATTTGATGTTGATATTCCAAAAATTTTCGAAACTGGAATAGATTGAAATTAGTTCGTGGGTCCGGTACTCCTAAAATCGATAATCGAAATCGACTCCTAGATCGAGTAATTTTCAAGATAACAGGCTGAGACTCAGCATAAATGTTTAAAATATATATTTTAACCCCTATGTCAAGTTTCAATTCGATATATTAAAATTCGGCCAATTTAGAATGAGCCAACGCTTCATATATGAATAAGATGTCCCCTTTTAGTGATTTCCCCTGCTGCAAAATACATACCTTTATTATCGATTTTTTTCCAGACAAACCATTGCTCGGACGAAATAAATACATATGACATTTTTTGTTGAAAAATACCTCCCCTACACGGTGGTATTTTTTTATTTTCCTCTATCTTCATCCCAGCTCGAAATATTAAGGATAATCGGGGTAAAAATGATAATCGATTTTTTTTTCGACTTTGGGAAATCGATAGACTGGTAAAATTGTTTTTATGTTAATCTACATACTTTAATGTACTTATAAAAAAAATTCAGCCATATTGCAAATTACTGGTAGTTGTAACCTATACCGACTGGGCTATATGACAATATAAGAATATGTCTTTAAAATTTCGTATTTTAAGGGTGTGCGGTACCACTCGAGTAAAAGCATCGAATCCAGTGAGCTAAGCCAACCGTTATGATATTGCAATAAAGCGCTGGAGCACGACTAGAATATCGCTTGTATACACTTTCGTTTTTACTAACGCCGGTCTTATTAGCGAATTTCCATAGGAAAAATGAGCTATTGCAGTGGCCCTTATGGTAAGACCTAAGGTCGGGAGTAGCAAATGAGCATCGATCATGATCCCCAGAACACGTTTTGGGGTGTCATTGAAAATCATACATATATATGTATGTATGTGTTTGCACTCTAGCATTTTAAGTCCGATTTGGTACACATGTTGGTTGTCTACGTCGCTCGGACGAGTTCGGTAGCCAAAAAAATGCAACAACAGGAAGCACGGTTTTTGACCGGAAGTAACTATTTTTTGAGATTTTTCCTACGAGAATGAATTTTTTCTACAAAAATAAATGTAGGATGTTATTGTGCATAGTTTGTTTTTTTACGCGACCTTATAGCTTGCTCAGTTCCCCCAAAATCTATCAAAAAGTAAAATACCATATAAGTACTCCCGGTTCAAAGCCATGTGGTGGATTCTACCGTGGGGTTGGCGTGCGAAGCACGCAATGCATTGCTTATTGAAGATACTCCCAATACGGGTTTTGGCTTGCGAAGCACGCAATGCTTTGTGTTTTGAATATAGTCCCAAAATGCGGAATGGCGTGCGAAGCATACAATGCTTTGTGTATTGAAGATACTCCCAATATGGGGGTTGGCGTGCGAAGCACGCAATGCTTTGTGTGTTGAAGATACTCCGAACATGGGGGTTGGCGTGCGAAGCACGCAATACATTATGCACTAAAGATACTCCCAATATGCGGAATGGCGTGCTAACCATTTTGCAGCTATTCAGCACAGTCGTGAATAGACCTATTTCCAAAATTGTTGGTTGAAACCCTAAAACATAGGCCTATAAACTTAATTTTGGAATTTTGCTCAACTCACGTCCGCGGTTCAGATGCGTGGTCTTATTATTTTTAGTTTCCTCCATGTCCGTGCGACATTTGAATTTGCAGAAAGCCATAATGCGTAGTCAGTAGGTAATCAAATTCGTCCCGATGTTTTACTGATATGTGACTCAACTGATACTTAGGTTTTTCGTCTTGTTCATAAGTAAATATCTTTAATAAAAATGTATAATTTAAAGTTTCTGCCATCTGCGAATTATAATTAAGACGTTCATGAATGACTTCCTGCAAATTACAAAGATCATCTTAAAAATTCTACGAAAGATAAGTTACACTGTAGAGGACTGAATTTGTCAACTTCTTCTTAATATTGCATGGTAAGTAGTGTTTGTTTCACGTTGTTCCTATGTCAGTTCAGCCGGTTAGGACAAAGCCTCTCTTGCATTATATAGATTTGGTATTAGAGTTGTAAAGGTTGAAACTGGCATTTCACTTACCGTACACGTGTTTGAACCGTGTCGACCAGTCTTCTATGCAGAAAGCAAGGCCGTATCGTTCCACAGCAGCTGACAGGAGCGGATCGTCCCCCAGCTCTACGAACGCCGTCTGTCGGACCCAAAGTACGGGCGCGAATATAGCCAATGATATAACCCACAGACAGATGATAACCTGTAAATAAATCACCTTTAATTACATACTGGAACTAGGTAAATATGGGAAGTCGGGTTGTACTGTCTTTACAGGGTGTTTCGCAAACATTCTACCAAACAACACCATGCTAAGTACAATATAACATGTGTACTATCTTGCTTAGTTTGAAAGTTGAATGTTGGAATATGTGTTTAAGGGTCTGCTGCAGTAAACGAAAAAGCACTTCTCTCTATAACCGTATCTAAACAGTGCAATTTCTCGCAGCTGAGTGCTTTGACATTGCCTCATTTCAAACCATTTTATAAATCCATCTTTTGTAATTGAGTGCTGAAAAAAAAACTGAATATTCTTTATAAAATTGCGGATCCGGCTTGCATTTCACTTTTAATTATACATTTTTTACTGTGTAAAGAACAAAGTTCAAACTTGGTACCTTCAAAAATGTCAACTACGTAACAAATGAACAACATTTTTTTTTATGTAAAATTCAAAACGGATGCGAATTGTGATTGTGCTTAAAATGAGACCTTGCAAACAATTTTATGATAAAAAATAAACGAAATAAATGGTTTGAAATTTAACATTGCTCTTATGGGATAAAAATCCAAGATGGCCGCCACTACAGCAGACCCTTTGATTTATTTTACACGAAACTGTGACGTAATGATACATAGCGTTACCGTTACATACCAGTTTGCATAAGATAGTGTAGCTTCAATATCAGCTGATTGCTATAAATTTGCTGATTTTTACTTTCCACCCGCCTATACGTAGTATACGGAGACAGTATTGTTTTCGTACAAATTTTCGAATTTGAATTTTTAATGGAATTATCTGTTTTGGTGCTCATTGAACCCAAAAATATTTTTAGTGGAATAATTTGTTTCGGTGCTGCCTGAACCCAAAAAAGTGGGTTTTGGGTAATGTCTGTCTAGGTGACCGTGTGTCTGTGTGTATGTAAGGATGTGTACAGAATTGGAGACCATACCAACGGTCCGATTTTGATGAAATTTTATAAATAGGTGTAGTTCTGGAATATCTCCAGGCGTTTTTTTCAATTTTTGATTTTTAAGGGGTTTAACCTCCCCAAAATGGCCAAAAAAGAAGAATAAAAATTTCACAAAAACGGATCTAACGATTTTGATAAAATTTGGCTTATTTGCAGCCCTTAATGTACCCTAACATATGGAGCCGTTTTTTTAATAAAAAAATAATAACTGATTTTTTAGGGGGGTTTTTGGCCAAAAAGTGGGTTGTTTTTCAAAACGTTTTTCGCGCAACTGTACGGAAATAATTATGCTTGGTGCAAATTTGTTCGAAATCGATCAAACAGTGACCGGCCTAACGTGAGCGTCGCTATGAAGAAAAATACTTTAACTTTTAACGATCTCCAATACGGAGTAAAATGTTTTTTATGTGTTAGTGATTGCGTCATTGTAAAAGTACCTGAAGATGGGCGAATGCCCGAAACCGTGGTCGTAGGAGAAGAACAAAAACAAAGGATTAGATTGGCATACTAAAGAAGGTAAAGAATAATTACTTAGTTAATTAATACACTAATCCGTAGGCTCCTGCAGGGAAATATCTTTGTACAAGATGTTTTCAAATTAAAGTACATTTCTAAAAGTTACATTTCTACACACTATTAGTTACGTTGTTAAAGAAATTTACGGCGTGCTTTCTTAAGTAACTATGGCGTTAAATTAATTAGATTAAACTGCCGTACCCATCAGTATTATCTAATGGAGTATAATATAATATTACATCATCTATCAGCTGATATTATCCATGCAAGATGAACTCATTCGAGTGCAACCAAATTTTGTTAACTTCTGAAGTAGTGTTAAGATTCTCTTGCTACTTCAGTCACTTCACTGGTAAAGTTGCTTTTGTTAATAATTGCGCCACTCAGGCGTGGTTATGTTAAAGGGAAGGAATTTGGTATTCACATCAAAGTTATATTATATCCGAGTCTATCAGCTGTTACAGTAACACTAGTAGAAACGTCAATTCGAAGTACATTGACTGGATATTTACATTTTTAATTTTTAATTGCGAATTTACTGATTTTATACAGTTTGTAACGAAAAACCTTTCCTTAATTCGGCTTAGTTTAGTCGCAATCCGCCATTTTGTTTTTTTTTACAAAAAACTCTACGTACCTCCAGAAGTAGATGTGATGTTGCGTTCAAATTTTTTACAGGCATTTTGTATGTTACGATTTACAAGTGTACCAAACACCAAGAATTTATTTTAGTAATTTTGAAAATGGCGGCTGTTGAAAATAAAAGTGGAATATCTTAAAAACCGCTAACTTTACGAAACAAAATAATATTTCATTTTTTTAACGACAAACAAAATGTTTTTCTGTTGTAATTGTAGGTCAAAGGATAACCGAGATATCGAGAAAATAAACGGTATCAGTTAACTGACACAAACTTTCCCCCAACTTACTGTAGTCAAAATAATATTGTTTTTAATCATTTTATTTACTACTTTTTAGAACAAAACAAAAAAATTATATTCTACCTACGTCAAGCGTATAAAAAAGTTATTGTCCCAGGCGGGATTCGATCGCGCGACCTTTGAATTACTGGCCGTGCTCGCTACCGTGGTGCTACCCCGTGCAGCCGCTGCCGCGATGCTAGATTGACAACAAAAACTTGTTTATTTTGAAACATTTCCCCGTAATTATAAAACGCCGAAGTTTTGATAAAAGCGGGTGGTGTCATTTTGTTTGGCATCTTAAGCACTATAAATACTGAAAATTTGATCAAAATCGTTAGAGCCGTTTTTGAGAAATTTGCATTTTTGTCGTTTTTTATGGGTTTTTAGGGGTAAATTACCCTTAAAAATTAAAAATTAGAAAAAATGAAAAAAAACGCCTGAAGATATTAGGGTTTAGTACCTACATACCAAATTTCATGAAAATCTGACCAATAGTGTCCTCTCTGGTCGTGTATACATACAGACAGACTGACAGACAGACACCACTCTAAAAACACTTTTTTTGGTTCAGGGAGAACCAAAACAAAAAATTCCACTAAAAATATTTTTGGGTTCAGGAAGCACCAACACAGATAATTGCACTAAAAAATTTTTGGAGGTTCTGGGAGCACCAAAACAGATAATTCAACTGAAAATTCAAATTCCAACATTTTTACGAAAACAATACTTTCTCCATATACTACGTATAGGGTGGAGAAATGAAAAAAGGAAGCTAATTGTCTGCATCATCAAAAATTAGCCTAAAACCAACATAAAAAAAATTCCTACAGTTTTAATAAATAAGATAAAATACGTTGCTTTGAAATGTTGGTTTTAGGCTAATTTTAAATGTTGTCGGCAATTGTATTACTAGGCCAGTCGGTAAAGGTCAATTTTGACCAAAAGTACCAGTAATTTGCAATACGGCTGAATTTTTTTTTATAAGTACATTAAAGTATGTAGATTAACATAAAAAAAAGTTTACCAGTCTATCTATTTCCCAAAGTCGAAAAAAAAAATCGATTATCATTTTTTTTTCGATTATCCTTAATATTTCGAGCTGGGATGAAGATAGAGGAAAATAAAAAATACCACCGTGTAGGGGAGGTATTTTTCAACAAAAAAGATCATATGTATTTATTTCGTCCGAGCAATGGTTTGTCTGGAAAAAATTCGATAATGCAGGTATGTATTTTGCAGCAGGGGAAATCACTAAAAGGGGACATCTTATTCATATATGAAGCGTTGGCTCATTCTAAATTGGCCGAATTTTAATATATCGAATTGAAACTTGACATAGGAGTTAAAATATATATTTTAAACAATTATGCTGAGTCTCAGCTTGTTATCTTGAAAATTACCCGATCTAGAGCCACTTGACTTATTAATGGGTTTCTCGATTTTAGGAGTACCGGACCCACCAATTCATTTTAAACAGCTCCAGTTTAGAAAATTTTCAAAATATCAACCTGAAAGTTTTTTAGTTAAATATATAGATTCAAACAAGATCAAGGAGAATAAACCCTTTTTATTATTTACTTTTAAAAGCACAAGTAACTTAAAAAAGTAAAGTTTTAGACCTTTTAAGATTTTTAATCAAAGCGCTTGAGTTAATCGGCTGCAGATTAGTCAATTTTTTAAATATAGTTTTTAAAATAAGTATAGCAAAAAACAATTGTGTTTTTAACTTCTGTACCAAATTTTAAATCGATATGTTCAAAAATGTCGAAAATGGAGTCATTGAATCCAAAGGTGTTATAGTTAAAACGAAATAGGTAAAACAGAAGATTATTTCCAAGCGCCTCGATTTTAAAAATAACATGAATAAAATCGTTCATACTTACTAAGAATATTTTTACTGGTGTACTCAACTTGTAAAACAAATTTGATGTTGATATTCCAAAAAGTTTCTAAACTGGAGCTGTTTAAAATGAATTGGTGGATCCGGTACTCCTAAAATCGATAATCGAAATCGACTCCTAGATCGGGTCATTTTCAAGATAACAAGCTGAGACTCAGCATAAATGTTTAAAATATATATTTTAACTCCTATACCAAGTTTCAATTCGATATATTAAAATTCAGCCAATTTAGAATGAGCCAACGCTTCATATATGAATAAGATGTCCTCTTTTAGTGATTTCACCTGCTGCAAAATACATACCTGCATTATCGAATTTTTTCCAGACAAACCATTGCTCGGACGAAATAAATACATATGATCTTTTTTGTTGAAAAATACCTCCCCTACACGGTGGTATTTTTTATTTTCCTCTATCTTCATCCCAGCTCGAAATATTAAGGATAATCGAAAAAAAAATGATAATCGATTTTTTTTTTCGACTTTGGGAAATAGATAGACTGGTAAACTTTTTTTTATGTTAATCTACATACTTTAATGTACTTATAAAAAAAAATTCAGCCGTATTGCTAATTACTGGTAGTTGTAACCTATACCGACTGGGCTATATGAAGAAATTATGTTTTCAGTTTTTTAGTCAATAACTCAGATATTTTTTGACCTACAGAAACGACAAAAAAAACCATTTTGTCTGTCGTTAAAAAAGAAAAATATTTTGACTCTTCTACATTTTTTAACGTTAGTGAAATTTCAAGATACCTATTCCACTTCAAAGAATTGCAACAGCCACCATTTTGAAAATTATAAAACTTAATTCTTGGTGTTTCGTTCACTTGTAAATCGTAACATACGAAAAACTTATAAAATATTTGAACTCAATATCGTACCTTTTGCTGGAGTTACAGTGAGTTTTTGCAAACAACGAAATGGAGGATTGCGACTACACTAAGCCGAGTTCGAAAAATGTTACTGAACATTTTCCATTTTTGCCTCAATGTATACAATCCGGATCCTGTAGCCTATAGCCCGCTAAGGTTTTTGTGACACCCTTATATTTACAATGAATATTAAACTCTAATGAACGTTTACAAACTCTAAGTTCTTCGTTAGAACAAATTTTCAAACTCACATTTTTTACTTTCTCACTATACCACAGCGTAGAGAAAATATAGGCTAGTATCGCAAAACAAAATCGATGTTGAGATTTTTGTATAAATAGCCGATTTGGGACCCCCTGAGTCCAAAAAAGTGGTTTTTACAAAATGTCTGTCTGCATGTCTGTATGTATACAAAGCTAGAGCGAAAACTATTCGACCGATTTCAACAAATTTTGCACCAGACATGTCAAGTAGGCCTGTATAGATGCACTAAAAACGGTTTTGAAAATTTTTGAAAAACAACCCCTTTTTGGCAAAAAAACCCCAACAAATTTGTTATTATTTTTTTATAAAAAAACGGCTCTAACGATTTTGATAAAATTTGGCTTATTTGTAGCCTTTAATGTACCCTACCATAATAAAAAACTGCAACTTTCTAAAAATTCTCGTTTACCTAATAATAATAATAACAACTGATTTTTGGTTTTTTTTAGCCATAAAGGCCTGGTACCGTTTATTAAAAATGTAAGTGAGAAAACAAACACACGATATTTTGTAAATTAGAAATTCTACAAAATTAATTTTATTTAGTTTTGTTAAGGCAGCTTAATAAGGCAGCTTAACGCAGACTAAGGAAAGTATACCGGGTGAGTTTTAAATGTCCCCCCCCCCATTTTTTCCGCATTTCTTAAGATATCGACTCCCAACCACCGCCGAACATCATTGATTAGTTTATAATTTCTTTTGATGAGCTTCACATTTTTGGCCGCCATCTTGGATCCGCCATATTGGAATGAACTTTTATTTTTTAAATGTAAAGGTAAGGTTGTGACCCATCATTTCAAACTATTTTTTTTCCGTAGAACACGATGCCGCAATCGGTTTTTAATTATCTGCTTTCGTTCTCGAGATATTAACAATTTTGTAAAAAATTGAAATTTTCAAAAATCCCTTGTTTTATTCAATTTTTTTTTTTAAATATCGACCCTTTATCATCAGATATCACAGTTTGGTAGTAGCTTATAGATTTTTATTTAGTTATAAATGTTTACTGCCATCTTCAGTTTCGCAGAGAAAAGTTGTTAATACAATGAAATCAAACAAATTTACTGAAGATGGCAGTACAAATGTATAACTTAATAGAAATCTATAAGCTACTGCCAAACTGTGATATCTGATGATAAAGGGTCGATATTTAAAATTGAATAAAACAAGAGATTTTTGAAAATTTCAATTGTTTACAAAATTGTTAATATCTCGAGAACGAAAGCAGATAATTAAAAACCGATTGCGGCATCGTGTTCTACGGAAAAAAATAGTTTGAAATGATGGGTCACAACCTTACCTTTACATTTAAAAAATAAAAGTTCATTCCAATATAGCGGATCCAAGATGGCGGCCAAAAATGTGAACCTCATCAAAAGAAAGTATAAACTAATCAATGATGTTCGGTGGTGGTTGGGAGTCGATATCTTAAGAAATGCGGACAAAATTAGGGGGGGGGGCATTTAAAACTCACCCTGTATAAAACAGACACACAGAGACCAATTAACGTTACTTGGTCAACGAAAACAATTAAAGGGAAAGGTTGTGGAAAGGGCGCGGAGGACCAAAAAGGTCATAGGGCAGACAACGGTTTCAGTAGAGGCGAGTTTGACATAAATTCTACCTGATCATTTAGTACAAGTTAAAATAATCTTTGCATTTGTAAAGCAGCTTATGTGTATAAAACAGACCGTAGTTTTAAATGTAGACTATACAGGGCGATGCAAAAGTTCCGCAACCCCTTCGTAATTTTAACCCTGTTACACGTATTAACTCAAAACTTTCAGTAAGTTATATTGGGCAAATTTTGCA
>JAGFPH010003689.1:23784-36623 GCA_018207615.1 Philaenus spumarius
TCGGATAATTGGAGTTCGGATAATTGGAATCGGATAGTTGGAGTTCGAATAGTTGGAATTTTACCGTATTACAATTTCAGTACTGTTTATTTTGGTGCACACTGTAAAGCTTACACATCCCATCTATCTCGTCCTTCTTCATTAGCTGTTATTCTTGCAACAGAAAATTTGTTTCTCACGACGTACTACTAACTAACAACAATATTTTATCGTTTCTCACCGTCACACATAACTCGCAACTCCCTTAATATATAAAAACACTCCATTCCAGAACCCACCCTAAAGTTATTGCAGAACATTTTTCACACCTTGGAGCTGTTATACGCGCTTAATGGCTCTACTTTTACCTACTGTAAATCAAGACAAAATTACACTTTTATTCCGACCGTTTATTTCACTTCTACACGTAGAGCATCCTTTAGTATCTCCACACTGTATAACTTTACACTTTAAGAAAAAGTACAATCTAGTGCGCATGCGCAGTACTCAGGCGGGTAGCGAGTGATTCTGTTATTAGCGAATTTCCATTGGAAAGACGAGCTATTGCAGTGACTATTAAGGTGAGACCTTAGGTCAAAATGAGTCATCATTACCGATCTGGTCCCCAGAACTCGTTTTGGGGTATCATTAAAATATACATACTATAGTAGTTCTGTGAACTACGCCCGTTGAAATAACAAAATAAATGTGGTTTTGAGATTAGGTTAAACATAGTGTGCCAGTAAGGAAGTAAGTAGAAGGTTTAACCAGTGAAAACTCATTTTGCAATTTATTTGTGTTCGACTCTAAATATTGTAACGTGCAACAAAGAAACAAAATGAATAGATAATTTATTTGGTACAAGACTACAACTCGGTAAATGCGACGCAATGCCGATCTCGGCTCCCCCTCCACAACTCACTCACAGTCACAGCGGCCACACTGATGCAGGAAAGAGCAAGACAGCAGGTTGCGCTCTCTCTCTCTCCCTCTCCATACAATTATAAGGATTTATGAAGTTATCTAAAAAATAAACGTATAAAAACATAGATAAAATACAAAAGCTTTATTTTTATCAAATTTGAATTTGCGGCCATTTTGTTAACTTATTATCGTTAGAGATGCGGAAAAACACCAAGAAAACAATTTTGTAGAACATCAAATTTGCTACTGGCAAAATTTGATTAGTTTTTAAATTCGATTTACGGTTAAGCCATAAACTGGCTTTGGAAAAAAGCTTACACTGCTAGAAACGGTGCAGCAGCCATTTTTATTTTATTTAAGGGGTTAAAAATTAAAAATGGACAAAACCCATAAATATACATCGCTCGGCCTAGGAATAAGGAATATTCATGCAAAAAATTATGACAATCGTCCAAGACGACTGGCCGTAATCGTGAGACAGACAGACAGTCAGACAGACTGATAGATAGACAGACAGACACACGGACGAAATGCCGAACGGTCAAGCTAAAACGGAGACCTCGCTTAGCTCGGTCAATAAAGACCGCGTTTTACGTCCGATTTGGTCCACACGTTGGTTTTCTAAGTAACTCGGACGAAATTGTTAGTAAAAAAATTTGGAATACGATTGACCCTAAAGGCCATCCCTGTAACTTCCCGCTAAGTTTAATTACAAAAGTATGATGAAAGTTTCATAAACACTATTTTTGGAAATTTTGAACTGCCATAACTTTTGAATGAATCAACCGATTTTTATGCGATTTGCGGCAATCGATGAAGTTTTTTAAGTCCATTGAAAGAATCAACAACACAAATTTTTCATATGAAAAGTTTCGAAGAAATTGAGGAAAAACACTTTTTTTTATTTTCTTTCGTTCACGATATCTCGCGAATGAATCAACCGATTTTTATGCGATTTGCGGCAATCGATGCAGTTTTTCGAGTCCATTGAAAGAATCGACAACAAACATTTTTTTAATGAAAAATTTCGGAGAAATTGAGAAAAAACAAGTTTTTGATTTTCTTTCGTTCACGATATCTCACGAACGAATTAACCGATTTTGACCGGACTGGTAGCGATCGACGTCGCTTTTCAAGGTTAAAAGCTGATTAGATTTTGGAATTGATCGGTAAAGCCGTTTAAAAGTTATTAAAAAAAAACTGATTTGAAAATTTTTTATTTCTTAGTTTTTCGAAATTTCTCAGAACCTACCGGTCCGAATTAGTTGAAATTTTCAGGAAATCTAAGTTTGATGAAACTCTTTAGAAGGCCGTTTGGTAGGATCCAATCGGTTAAGCCGTTCAAAAGTTATAAGCGGGTCACATACTTACATACACACACACATACATACAGACAGGGTGACACCCTCTCGGGAGTGGTCAGGGAAGATTCCTAGGACCTCAAAACGTCGAGATCTGATGAATACTCGATTTTCGAAAAACGGGGTGAAACCAATAACTTCCCGATTTTAGAAAATTTTTCAATTTTCTTAGCGGGAAGTTAAAAAATCCAACAACCATAAGCACTGTTTTTAGATTTTTCGTACTAGAAAGAAATATTTTTGGCGTTGGTCCTAAAAACTTAATATAGGTGGTTATTCTGCATATTTTATTTTTTTAAATTACCTTCGGTTACCACAAAAAAGTAAAATACCGTACATATACCAGGTTATGATCACACACACGGAGCGAAGCGAAGCAGTCCTTAATGCGAGGCCGCATGGTCGAGGTGTAAACTCGCAAAGCGATTTTTGTAGCTGTGAGACGCAAACGAATTTTATTAATGTATTTCATACACGTAGGCCGCTGTTCAGCGTCTTCGTGAGTAGAAAAACTTTCCAAATAGTTGCTTACAACCTTAAAAAAATATAAACTTAAATTCTCTCAACTCACGTCAGCGGTTCAGTTGCGTGAACAAATTATTTTTGATTTTGCTTTGATAAATATTTCCAGCAGTTCCTACGACTTCTTCTGTTAGTTTTTAGTCGAACAAAACGAAGAAGAAAATAGTTGCACGAATCAAATGCAAGTTCGGACAGTAGCCTAAATATAGGAGATTATCCTGCGCATTTGGTTCTTTTCACAAGACCTCGCTTGGTTCCTCCAAAATCGATCAAAACGTAAAACACGACAAAATTACCCGGTTGAAATCCACGAGTTAGATTTTACAGTGGGACAGCTTCTTTTACGAGACCGACGGCCGGGAAGCAAACTCGCGAAGCAGATGAAATTGTTAGGCCGTTAGAGTGAGGTGCAAACTCGCAAAGCGTGAAAATTTTGAACAAACTGGGCTTTTCCAAGTTACGCCCGTTTACCGACGGGAAATTACTAGTTAAATGCTGTTCGTCCTTAATTTTACATTGGTTTACATGGGATCCATTCGACCGCTAGATAGTGCACTTAGTAGATACTGTGAATATTAGATGTCTCAACCACGCGAAGGATCAACCACTCGATAGTAGACGCCGTTCTGTCGTGTCAAACCACATCCACCAGGCCTCAATCGTCTGCGATTGGAGAACCTGACCGCCACTTACTAACCTAACCTAACTCTGATTGTTGATAGAGAAATATATTGTGAATTTAAATCTGTTTTAATATTAAAAATCCATTCAGTAGTTTAGAATATATTGCCATTTAACCGAGCGCCTCATCCCTTTGATGTCATGCCAGGGATGTGTCAGACGAGTTTGATGGTGGCAGGGATTGGCTCCTCCCACAGCGAAATATACTATCGAGTGATTGCAACATCTGCGAAATTGACTATCGAGTGTTTGAAGGCACCCCGTCTACATAACGTGCATTCTGTCACGTGTGCCAAACTATGAACTTAAGGCCTAAGTTAATTTCTTGAGAATAAGGAATGGTCAGCAAAACTGTGTAGGAATCGAATTGTAACATGAAGATGAATTTTTAATCTTACACTGTACTATAAGCTTGTGTTGTACACTTTACGAGAAGTTATAATGTATGCTGGGAGATATACAGATTGTTTATAAAGTCTCTTTAACCATTTCATTATTTTGGTTACTGAAAATAAGTTAAAAAAACCTCTATGATTTTGGGGGGCACGAGTTAAAGGGGTTAAATACACCTTTGAAAAGCTTACTAAAAGAGAAACAAAATTGCGAAAACTAGAGCTTAGTATCTTGCTTATGTTCAAAGTAATGGACGATCATAATTTTGGAAAATTATATTTTTATCATAACATCAAAGCAGGTTATTAATTTGTCAATATTAGAAATAAGTAATTTGTAGGTTGAGGTTAAACGAAACACATTTAAATAAAAGAAACTATAAATAATTGTAGTACGGTACTGGTCAACTGGGATATCTTTTTGCCTTTTTTTTGTGTTTCTTAACATAAATTTTCTTTTATTCCTCATATATATATAATTAAATTCCATGTACTATTTTATTTTTAACTCTGGGTATTTCAAAGTGTAAATTGACGGGTTTTTAAAAGACAACTTATTGATTTTATTTCAAATTTTTTGAAAATTTGAGTCAATCTTGCCTTTAATTAGGGTAACATTGCCCCAAATGTAAAATTTAAAAAAAACTAAGACCAAATATAGTGGGAATAAAATAAGATGTAACTAAACATTCTGCAAAATTAACAAACATGTATTTTGAAAGTGTTACTCCTAATGTTAATCACAAAGAACTAAGTCGATAACTCTATTTGGTACTAACAGTAGATCAAACTATCTTTTTCCAAGATTTGGGATTAAGTTACCATTAAGGGTCAAAGTTAACCCAGTCGAAGGTACCACTAATTTATCAGAGTTTCTATGTGTACTTGAAAAACTTTGATGAAAAAATGTAAATGGAACAGGGAATACAACCCTTGAGCTCTTTGCTCCTGGCTTTCTCTACTGTATGCGTAACTGATAAGCACCACTTTTCATGTACTGATAGGATAGCAATACCGCCCTCATTTTGTTCCTGATATTTGTTGTGACAGCACTCAGTTTTGCCTTTTTACAAACAAATCGCTCAAATGAAGACAAGGTTGAAATGATTTTTTGTAAGGACAAGGACCTGCTTTTGTGTTATAATAAAAAGTACCTGAGCGACCGAGCCTCGCTCAGTATCTTTGTTTTTGTAAATTTTTTTATAGGAAAATTTATGTAAATACGAATCACATAAATAAATATATTTTTTCGATCTTACGTATATATGAACTGTTTATTTAAATAATTCTCTCATTTTCTTTCGTCTATTATTATTAAAGTGAATTATAACATTTATATTCAATTACTTTGGTATTTATTGTTCACTGGTTGCCCGTCAATTGTCTTCGTCATGGTATGTGTGCTAAATAAATTAAATAAATACAAAATTCAGAGTGAAGAGCCTCTTTTTTTCAATCGCTAATCAAAAGACTTGTAAATCACAGACTTAGCTTGATATTTGCAGCGTCTTTAATTACGAATGCATAGATCGGGTTAGTTTTGATTAGGTTACGTCTTAAATATTTTCTTAAAGTTAATAAGTTCCAAATTTCAGCTCTCTAGCTTTAAGGAAAGCATACAAATTAGTATTGATTGTTTTTAGGGTTTGTTATTACATTTTCAACCCTTAGCAGCACGTAACGAAATGTACAACTGGTTTACTTTTTATGTGTATCGTGTAAGAAATAAATGTACAAAATTTCAGCTCTCTAGTTTTAAGGAATGTATGAATATTAATAACTATTGTTACTTTCCTTACCCTATACTAGGTAAGGTAAGTATTGCGATCGACCCAAAAATTCGATGTCGAGTTTTCATAATATCTTTACGTTTCAAGGCCCCCTGAGTCCAAAAAATGCATTTTTGGCGATTGGTCTGTCTGTGTGTCTGTGTGTCTGTGTGTCTGTGTGTGTGTGTGTGTGTCCGGAGTGCACAGGGCAAACGGCTGGACGGATCGAACTGAAATTTACAGGATATCTTCAAACACGTAAACAATTAAACCCATGTAAATTTGAAGCAAATCGGAGGTGGTGTCTTACCGTGGGACCAGTTTTTAGCACATTTTTGGTATTTACTCCAAAACCCCTCTAACGATTTTGATTAAACTTTGCTAACATACTCTACTCAGACCCCCTTAACACGCTATGTACGCTATATACCCTTAAAAATTCGTTGAAAAAAGTTATTACAAAAACGCAAGTTATTTTGTTTGTATCTCCGAAATGGCTGGTCCTATCGACTTGAAAATGGTCTCATTCGATTCAGCGTCCAAAAGAATGTCAAAAAAGATACCCCACTCAACTTTTTCCATTTTTTCAAAAATTGACCCCAAAAACGCCCTTTTTGGGGGCAAAAATTACTTTTTTTAAACTAGCCGTGATTGGTATCGACCTTGACATTTTTGGGGGTGAGAAATCGATTGAGACCAAAATCAGGTCCGTGGGATTAACCGTTTTGAAGTTAGTACCGCTTTCTTCGAAACGGATACTCCTATTAACTCGAAAATGGTATCATCAATCTCTCGCTCGAAAAATTTGGTAATTGATACAGCATCTATTTTGGTAAGGAAAGTTGTGTGATGTGCACACCAGATGTTTTTTAAATGTTGTTAACACATTTTCACTCCTAGCAGCAAGTAACAAAATGTAAAAGTCATTTACTTTTCATATGTGTTTTGTAAGAAATATATGTAAAAAATTTCAGCTTTAAGGAAAGTAAACAAACAACATATATTGTTTTAGGGGATGTTTCAATCCTTAAAGGTTAAATATTTTAAAATCCTATCTTAGAGCGCCTATAGCTCCTATGAGCAATATGTGAACCAAATATTTCATGTTCCTTAACGGTATTAAATTAATATTTATAGTTATAGGGGTTGTTACTAAATGTTCACCCCTTAGCAGAACGTGATAAAATGGTAAAACTGCTTTATTTTTTATATGTATCGTCTAAGAAATAAATGTACAAAAGTTCAGCTTTCTTGCTTTAAGGAAAGTATAACAAACAACGTTTATTGTTTTATGGGTTGTTTCAACCCTTACAGGTTAAATATTTTAAAATCCTTTCTTAGTGTGCCTCTAGCCCCTGTGGAAAATACATGTATCAAATTTCACATTCCTAGGACGTAAGGTTTTTGAGATATATAACAAACAATATTTATTGTTTTAGGGGTTGTTTCAACCCTTACAGGCCAAATATTTTAAAATTCGTACTTAGTGTGCCTCTAGTGCCTATGAGCAGTATGTGTACCAAATTTCAAGTTCCTAAGTGGTATGGTTTTTGAGATACATAACAAAGAATATTTATTGTTTTAGGGGTTGTTTCAACCCTTGCAGGCCAAATATTTTAAAATCATTTCCTTGTTCGCCTCTTGCCCCTGTGGAAAATACATGCACCAAATTTCATATTCCTAGGAGGTAAGGTTTTTGAGATATTTAACAAACAATATTTATTTTTTTAGGGGTTGTTTCAACCCTTACAGGCAAAATATTTTAAAATCCGTTCATAGTTTGTCTCTAGTGTCTATGAGCAATATGAGTTCCAAATTTCAGGTTCCTATGTGGTATGGTTTTTGAGAAACTGTGATCAGTCAAAACTACCCCTAAACCCCCAAAACTACCCCTAAAAATTTGAATATCAAAATTAAATTTCTTTAGTTTTCTTATTTCCATCACAAAGTATACACATGCCAAATTTCATCTCTCTAGTTGCATGAGAAGTGGGAGAATTAGTGATGATGAGTGAGTGAGTAAGGGCTTTGCCTTTTATATGTATAGATTTTATTAGAATATATCTGCTATATTATAGTAATTTTTTTACAGTTGATCTATTATTACGTATATATTTGAATAAACTCAGTATTATCATGACTAAATTGCATGTTAATCGAATACTGCCTTCCATACTATATTGCTATTCGCCTATTTAGTGACTTGAAAGGTGGTATGTAAAAGAATTTCAGAGTTTACATAGGCGAAAAGAGCTACTTACCGCATTTTTGCAGACATAAGACATTCGATTTCTGACGTCAAAAACCCCCTATATGCAAATGTTCATTCAAATCGTTAGAGCCGTTAGCGAGATCCCAAATAAAATTTACATACAAGAATTGCTCGTTTAATAAGATAAGATATCATTTTCAAGAACTTTGATTGTCCATTACTTTGAAATAAAGTATGATATTAAGCTTTACATTGGATTCCACGTTCACCGTGCAGTATGGAGCGCCCATAAGCCATGTTAATCAAATGGCAGTTTCACCGGTCTACTAGCCGTAAAAAAAAACAAATCTACTTTAGCGCCTTACGAGGGTCGCGAGGAAAGTTGATGCAACCCGCATGACAATAAACGTGATGTTTCCAGTTTTGATAATATAATGACTATCTCCGATAAGACCTGTACTGCACGGTGAACGTGGAATCCAGTGTAGTTTGCGCCATTTTGTTTCTCTTTTAAGAAGCTTGTCAACGGTGTATTTACGTGACCTACCTTTATTTTTGAAATTATTGACCCCAAAATCAGATATGAAACAAATTTGTCCTGTTATGAAACACAAAATATATACGAAGTTTTGTTGACTTATTTTCAATAACAAAAATAATGAGGGGGTTATAGGGACTGTATGAAGATTCTATATACACTACATTTGTTTAGTAGCTCTGGCAGTGTAAAACGATGTTGTTTCAATTAAATTCAAGATTAAATAAATATATTTCATCTAAATGTAAATGTCTTCCATTGAAGTTGTCAGGTCAAGTTAAAACGAAATATATTTTCTTTTGTTCAATAAACACTTGGACTGTAAAGAACTGTGTCAAGTGTACTTTGCATTGAATTAAATCTGTGGTGAATATTTACTCAACCGTTTTTGTTTTAAATAAAGAAAGAAACATTCGGATCCAACTGAAAGCTAGAAGTGCATTCACAGTTGGATTAACCTTGTAATTTAAAAAATGAAAATAAGGGTTTTTAGTTTTATAGTTTTTACTAGCAGAATTTTTGAAGAAAATAAGAGCTGTTACACTTGACCCAACTTGAAAACGGTTGGAAGAGGGTAGGATTTCGTTTCTATACGTTTCAGACCATTTGGAGACGATATATCCAAATTAGTTAATTTATATATAAGTTTTATTCCCAGATTGATAAGTGGTAGTAAATATACTTCAAAATTTCCGATTGTTTAGTGAAAAGGTCCAGTAGGATTCTTCAGATACGCTGTTTTGTTTGCTTTTCAATCCAATTCAAAATGGCAGAGTTATACCATTTAATCGTTTTGGGGAATCGATTTGAGTAGTATATAAGCCCGAGTACATTTTGTGAGTTATATCATTCGAAAGGTAATTAAATTCACTACTGGCTGATCCGTGCGAAAATTGCGCGAGTTATGAGTAGGCTTACTTACTTGTAGACCAGTCAATAGAGCAAAAAAAGGTCAATTATGTTATTGATTTAACAGCAAGCGACATCAACAGTGACTTTGAGGTTAGCACTTAGGTGTGTAAAATACAAACACTACATGGCAAGGAGCTTTTACGCATTTTTTTATATACAAACATAACAATAAATTAGGATTATTTTGGATTTTTCGTTGATATTATAAAATGTTATGAATTAATCACGGTTCTTCCAATAAGACGTTTATAGAGAATTAAAAACCCTACAAAATGGTTCTATAAAGACACCAATCGGACTATTTTCCATCGATAAAAGTAAGAAAAACGCTGAAAAATAGATTTTTTCAAAAATGCATATCTTTGTTAATTTACAATATTAAAGACAGATCTTTCGGAAAATTACTGTTTATTATGTGTACTTCAAATAGGCGGAAGAAGACTTTTGTCGCATTAATAGTTTTCCTACAATTACAGTATAAACAAACTAGGCCATTATCTTGCATGATGCGCCCTTATTTACCTGAGTGGCCAGATTTAAATTTACCAAACGGATTCTGAAAGTAGACATTAAAACTTAAAATTCATATATTTTCGGATTATTTTAATAATGTTGATAGAGTATGATAAAAATGCTTCTAAACATAGCGCGAAACGCGTAAATTTGCGACTGACGGAGGGAGAGGCAGTGGTAGTGGGGAACCGACTTCGGAGGAGAAGAGAACGGCAGGCTGCGCGCATCAGGCTCTTAAATCCAGAAACTAACTCTGATTTCTCCTGCATAATCAAAAGGAGATAGATTAGTTTCAGCTATACAAGAAGAAATAAATAAAACACACAGATAAGGGAAAACAAATAAATAAATATCATAAATTAAATTGATAATAGTAAAAGTCAATTAAACTATAAATATTAATTTAAAAAATAAATGATCAAAAATCATTGATAGTCTGAACTAGAAATCATAGCAGGATAAACACATATTCTTATTCAACAAAGTAAAAATAAAATACCATAATTAAATGAAAAAAATAATAATGAAAAAAAGATAAACTACCCATAACAATAATGAAATAAATAATCTAAAAACATTGAAAAATTTGATTTAAAAGGAATTATTTGCTCCTTAGTAAATAATTTAATGGCATCGGAGAAAGGTTGAAAATTGCCTAAAAATCATAATTTATTTAACTAGTAGTTCTGTGAATAGTACTACTATTATTCTCGCTCGTTGATATAATAAATATGGTTTTGAGCTTAGGTTAAAAATAGTGTGAAAGTAAGGAAGTAAGCAAAAGATTTAGCCAGTGAAACATTATTTTGCAATTCCCGCGATTCCGGGGTTTATAGTTCACGTCTGTTTTTTCTTTTCTTGAGCTTTAACTACTAAAGATTTTCTTTTAGGGGGCATTGTGTTTTATTTAGGTTTAATGCGTAAGGTAGCTAAAAATATCGCGTTATTGAGGGAAAACATAGAATTAAATATTTCATACTTAAATAGCTAAAACTTAACAATGTATTTACAGTTCCATATCATATTCCAATATTAGAAATAATGAAAATAAACGATGTTAAAGCGTAGTAACACCCATCTCAACCCATGTACCAACACTTCCTACGTTGTCCAACGGTCATTTTTTGTATGTCCTTTATCGCCACGAGGTTTCATTAGTTTCATGTCATTTTGTAATTCAAGTAAAGCTAAGTCAAATACTTTTATGAAATAATAATTTGCATACAGTTCAATTCTTTGATTTATTCTCAACACTTTCTTATAATAGTATGTCAATTTTGGGCAAGGCATATATTCCTAAATTACTATTCAAAATAGGCCTAGTTTTCTTAGCAGTCTTGTAGTAGGGACATAAAAACTGGTGTTTTCAAAATAAGAAATTTGAAATTGATAAATATTTTTATACAGTTCTATTTAGAACTAAATGACGATTTTTTTTTACATTTATGAAAAAAATTTTACTACTTTTTATGTAGGCCTAAAGTTGAACTTTTTCCTTTCGTTAATGAACATGCTTGTTTCTTGAGCTAATAAATTTGTTAATTTTACTTCAATCATGTTTTTTTCTGGCATCTATGAATTACATTAACCTTTATCTACAAAAAAGCTATGGAACACTTCTGAATTGGTTTAGGATAAACTTATAAAAACATGGTTAAAATACAAAAACTTAACAAATTTGAAGTTTACGGCCATATTGTGAGCTTACCGTTAGAGATAAAGAAAAAATCAAGACTACAATTTTGTTGGAAATCACTTTGGAATAAAGCTTACACTGAGAGAAACGGTCCGGCCGCCATTTTTACTTTATTTAAGGAGTTAAAAATGAAAAATTGAAAAAACCGTATATCTACATCGCTCTGCCTAGGAATAAGGAACATTCATGCAAAAAATCATTAAAATCGGTCTTGGCGTTTTGCCGTAATCGTGAGACAGACAGACACACACACGAAATGCCGAACGGTCGAGCTAAAACGGAGACCTCGATTCGCTCGGCCAATAATCCTAAGAGTTTTACGTCTAATTAAAGTTAAAATACCCCAAAATCAATCAAAACGTGAAATACCATAAAAAATTACACGGTTAAAATCCACGTGAGAGCAGCTTATGATTCAAGGCTGACGGCTGGGAAGTATACTCCATTATCCAAGAGCGCAAAGTTGAGGTCTAAATTTGCAAAGCAAGTGTTTCTCTACCAGCGGAACGAAGCAGCGCTTTAAGCCGGGGCTAGAGGCTGAAATACAAAGATATTCTACTAATATATTGTGTACACGCAGGCAGTTAGCGCCTTCGTGAGTAGACAAATTTCCCAAATAGTTGAAACGCTAAAACATATAAACTTAATTTTGGAAATACGTTCCTCACTGGTTAAGCGAAATTATTTTCAACTATTGGAAATCCATGCGTGTTCACACGCCAACCCCGTTGGAACCTTCTATACACATAATCGTTATGTTTTCTTTATAATAAAGGTGTAGGATTAATAATAACCCCAAAGCTAAGATGGTAAATAGCTTTAAAGTTCAAATCAAATTATTTCGTATATTTTACAAAAGCAGTTATAATCAAGTTTAAAAGAACCAGCAAGGCTCAGTTCTACACTTTAATAAAAACCTAACCTAAAAGTTAGGAATACAAATAATTGCTTCAAAGTTTGAAATCAGCTGTTAATGGAAATATTGGAGCAAAGAGCTGTTTCATGTGTTGCTATGGTAATCACTGTAAATACATGTGTTGGTTCATCAGTCTAGGCCTAACCTAAGTTTTTCCGACAAAATTTTCAAATATTGAAATAAAAAATGTTTTTTGTCAGAACGAATTCCAGCCTATGTTACTCGGGGATAGTGTAGCTTTTTATTGTTTTCAATCGGTTTAGTAGTTCCAGAGATTAATACAAACAAACAAACACAAAATGTTTACCTCTTTATAATATCAGTATAGATGTATTAACGTTCCAATAACTTTTATTCAGACGGACCAGAAACTCCCGCAGTTTATTCCAGATATTTTGATTGAAAAACCACTTTCCATTCAACA
>JAGFPH010003689.1:46962-57352 GCA_018207615.1 Philaenus spumarius
AAATACTTCTAACACGGAGGTTGGCGTGCGAAGCACGCAATGCATTCTATATTGAAAATACTTCTAACACGGAGGTTGGCGTGCGAAGCACGCAATGCATTATGTATTAAAACACTCTCAATAGAGGGGTTGGCGTGCGAAGCACGCAATGCATTGTATATTGAAAATACTTCTGACACGGAGGTTGGCGTGCGAAGCACGCAATGCATTGTATATTGAAAATATTTCTAACACGGAGGTTGGCGTGCGAAGCACGCAATGCATTGTATATTGAAAATACTTCTGACACGGAGGTTGGCGTGCGAAGCACGCAATGCATTGTATATTGAAAATACTTCTAACACGGAGGTTGGCGTGCGAAGCACGCAATGCATTCTATATTGAAAATACTTCTAACACGGAGGTTGGCGTGCGAAGCATGCAATGCATTGTATATTGAAAATACTTCTAACATGGAGGTTGGCGTGCGAAGCACGCAATGCATTGTATATTGAAAATACTCCCAATATGGGGGGTTGGCGTGCAATGCACTGTGCGTCGGCCGCTTCTCATAGTGTTCAGTGTCAAGCTCACATGTGCGTCCTTAGCAGTGAACGTGTTAAAGCGTACAAATGACCAAAATACGGTGGTTCATTGCCTGCTATACAAAATATAAAAGAACTAATTAGGGTCAAAAGCTTGACAGCACAACTTTATGTTAGGTCTACACTAAACCGAATCACGTGTCTTGATTCCATTTACATTCGTTACCATAGCGGACAGCTTAGCAAATTTAGAATCAGTAATTATTATTCAACCGTTGTTTCAGTTTAATTTGACAAAATAAAAGCAAACGGGAAACCAATCAACGAAAAAATCTTTATCTATATATATAAAATCCAAATACCACTCACTGACTCACTCATCAGGAAATCTCAAAAACCACAGAACGGATTTGAATGAAATTTACTATGTAGCTTCCTCTAGGACCCTGGGTGCTCGCTAAGAAAGGTTTTCGAAAAATACCTGATGCTACATGTTATAAATACAACAGCTGATTCGGATCAAAATTTATGTAGGCCTAAACGAACCAATACACGTTTCTTGAATGCATTTACATTCATTGCCATCGCAACCAACTTAGAGAATTTAAAAACAGTTAATACATATTCTTCACAACCACAGATTTTTTGGGTTAGGTAGATAAAATAATTTATATATTTTGAAAAGTTTTTTGTAATCCGAGTGAGATCTCGAGTTTTACTGGACCGATATACACGCAGTTGGTACCAAATTAAAGGTAATTGTCTGTATATTTGCCCGTTTTACTTGGATTTCAGCTATTACCCCACTAAATTTTCTAAAAACGGAAATTAAAATCTCTTAAGGCAATTTACCATGGGGTAAAATTTTAAGCCTATTCCGAGTGATATATTTGCCCATTTGCCTTAAAATTTTACTATTCCATTATTTAATATTTTAAGATTAAAAATATTTTATATTCATTAACGTTGTTTCTAATGATCAACTGAATAGCACAGGTCAGCTCATTATAACAGCACACGTTTTATTTTCATCTGGAGTCATTCAATTGGACAGATATAATAGCACAGGTCAGCTGATTATAACAGCACACGTTTTATTTTCATCTGGAGTCATTCAATTGGACAGATATAATAGCACAGATCAGCTGATTATAACAGCACATGTTTTATTATCATAACATGGTTTGTTTATGTTGTAATTTACTTTAGTGAAGTAGGTTAAGTTTAATTTTGCTGTTGCTTAATGCACTTTATTGAAGTAGGTTATGTTTGATTCGCATATACTTCTTGACTGTATTTACATTCATTACCATAGCAACCAATTTAACACAATAACAGATAAAACAGTTGAATTCGGATGTCCAGCTTAGAGCAAAATAATATTCTAAGTTAGGCCTAGACTGAACCAACACATGTTTCAACACACAAACCAATAAAAACTTGCGTTATGGAATTTAAAAAAAAATCTATTTTACATCCTAATTAAAAATAAATAAGACATATTATAATTTAATACTAGGCATATTTATTTATAATACACGGTAATTGATAGTGAGTAACCAATATTAACAGCTGATTTCAAATTATGAAACAGATATTTGTATTTCTAACTTTTTGGTTAGGTTTTTGATTAAATTTAGACCTGAGCCTTACTGGTTCTTTTATTCTTTATTATAACTGCTGTTATAAAATATATGAAATAATTTTATTTGAACATTTTACATTATTTACCATCTTAGTTTTGATGCTATTGTTAATCCTACACCTTTATTATAATAAAACACAACATATATGTTTAGAAGGTTCCATCGGGGGTTGGCGTGCGGAGCACGCAGGGGTCTCCCTTAGTATAAATAAAAAAGGATGTAGGCCTATGTACAGATAAGTACATTATTCCAGGATTGCTGGGACGCATGGGCCAAGTTGGTATGAAGTACCGAAACAAATTATTTTTGGGGTGAAACACACATAGCACACTTACGGATGGGGTGGGAGGAGGAGGGGTGTTTAAATACACGGGAATGATATGGAACACGATTGTTATTAGTGTCAAATCCATAGACTTTCAGGTCTCTGAGGTGTGTAGTGACACTTCGGACGTTTTTAAATTAATATTTTGAGTGGGAAATACTAAAAATTGTCGCGTAACTGGAAAATTTTAAACTATTCTAAAATAAACCTGGTTTACAGTTCCAAAAATGTTTGCCACTAATTATCAACTCCTATAAAAGTCAGTGTACGTCCGTACTACGTGAGGACCAATATAATATACCAGATGATGGGTTTTGTTTGTTACCCATCATCTGTAATACTTAAACAAAACTTAGCGTAGGATATACTTTGGGCTTATGTTTACAACTTCAATCATTATAATTTCTTGTGAAGTAGTTTTTCTTAGTAAGAGTTATAGAAATAATGTATGCTATAATACGTTATAAGATTTGCTTTGAACTTATAAACTGTATATAAATACAACCTTTTATCATTAATTGACCAAGCGAAGCGAGGTTTCCGTTTTAGCTCAACCGTTCGGCATTTCGTCTGTCTGTCTATCTCACGATTACGGCCAAACGCCTTGACCGATTGTGATTATTTTTTGCATACATGTTCCTTATTCCTAGGCCGAGCGATGTATACATACGGTTTTTCCATTTTTTATTTTAACCCCTTAAATAAAATAAAAATGGCGGCCGCACCGTTTCTCACAGTGTAAGCTTTTTCCAAACCAGTTTGTGGCCTAACCGTGAGTCGAATTTAAAAACTAATAAAATTTGGTCAGTAGCAAATTTAATTTTAAATAAAATTGGGTTTCTTGTTGTTTTTCCTTATCTCTAACGATAAGTTCACAAAATGGCCGCAAACTTCAAATTTGTTAAAAATCGTCAAAGTTTTTTTATTTTAACCATGTTTTTATACATTTATTCTAAACCAATTCAAAAGTGTTCCATAGCTTTTTTTGTAGGTAAAGCTTCAAAGAATTCATATCTGCCAGTAAATAAATGATTGAAGTAAAATTAACAAAGTTATTAGGTCAAGAAACAAGCATGTTCAGTAACGAAAGGAAAAAGTTCAACTTTAGGAATACATAAAAGGTAGTCCTTTTTTGTAATTTTTTTCATAAATGTAAAAACGTATTGTAGTTTAGTTCTAAATAGAACTGTATAAAACTATTTATCAATTTCAAATATCTTATTTACAAAATACCAGTTTTTAATGTTCCTACAACAAGAATGCCAACAAAACTAGGCCTATTTTGAATAGTAATTTAGGAATACTAAATCCTTCGCCAAAAATGACATATTATAAGAAAGTTTAGAGAATAAATCAAAGAATTGAACTGTATACTTGTAAATTATTATTGCAAAAAGTATTTGACTAGCTTTACTTGAATTACAAAATGAAATTAAACAAATGAAACCTCGCGGCGATAAAAGACATACAAAAAATACCGTTGGACAGCGTGGGAAGTGTTGGTACATGGGCTGAGATCACTATCACAACGCTTTAACATCGTTGTTTTCATTATTTCTAATATTGGAGCATGATATGGAACTGTAAATACATTGTTAAGCTTTAGTTATTTAAGTATGTAAATATTTAATTCTATGTTTTCCCTCAGTAACGCGATATTTTTAGCTACCTTACGCATTATTAACCTAAATAAAACACAATGTCCCCAAAAATAAAATCTTTAGCAGTTAAAGCTCAAGAAAAGAAAAAACGAGAACTAGAAATCCCGGAATCGCAGGAATTGTAAAATAATGTTTCACTGGCTAAACCTTCTGCTTACTTCCTTACTGGCACATTATTTTTAACCTAAGCTCAAAACCACATTTCTTATTTCAACGAGCGAGGTCTACTGTTTACAGAACTACAAATATATTTAAACTCCATTGTGGTAGCCCACGAATTAGTGAAATTATTTTCGGTATAACTAAACGTCTACTAATCTTTTTTTCGGTAATGTCTTACCTTTCTACTGCAGTTTCGGGCATTCACCCATCATCAGGAGTAATAAAAACACAGACACATACACATAAAACGCACACAAAACACATTTCACTCCATGCGGAGGCCGTAACAATTTAAATAAGCGGAAGGTCCATGCACTATTCCGGCAACGTGCTCGTTGGATTGTTGAGACGGTACTGGCATGGAGTGAAATGTGTTTAGTGTATGTTTTATGTGTATGTGTCTGTGTTTTTATTATTCCTGAGGATGGGTGAATACCCGAAACTGCAGTAGAAAGGTAAGAAAATACCGAAAACGGATTAGTATACGTTTAGTTATACCATTGTATTTGGATAACCTAATAGAACTCCGATCCAATGCAATATTTTGTTCCACTAGAAATTCGACTTTATTGGCGCTATCTATTGGGGAAACGAAGGAAGCTGTTTGAAACACCAATGCTACCAATGCTTTCTCTCTAGCGCTACCTCGCGGCGCGATCATGTACTATTTTCGCGACAACCTTTTTTCCGGCACACAGCCCTCGTATGGATGCAAGATCTATTTATTATTCATGATCTATGGTTATACCGACATTAATATGTTCATTTTATACAAACTTAAAGAAGAGGTAGGAGGCCTACACATTTGTTTAACTTTGGGAACATTCGTAAATCTTCGTATAGAATATAAACATATTTGATTATTAATTTCTTCAATATAATATTACTAACTTTTAAATACCACTATGAAATAAAAAGCAATTAAAAGATAATATTTTAATCTTTATTTTGATATACAATAATGTATATAAATAACAAGTTTTAACGAATAGGCCTACACTTTTGTAATCCTTATAATTGTACACATTTACTGGTTAAAATTTCCCTCAACATAGTTAGGTAGGCCTGGATAAAGTTTGTTGTTTTTAAATAGTAGGCCTATTTTTATAAATAACTAGCTGGCCCAATCCGGCTTTGCACGAATAGACAAATCAAAGTTAAATGTATATTAACAAAAAATATATTATATCAATAAATATATTACACTATGTATTTCTTATGGGGATATTTTGTAACCTTGACCCCAAAAACCCCCTAAAATTTCGAATTTTTTTGAAACCTTTCTTATCGAGCACCTAGGGTCCTAGAGGTAGCTACATACCGAATTTCATTCAAATCCGTTCGGTGGTTTTGGAGAAATCGTGATTTAGTAACTTTGACCCCCCCCCCAAACCTCCCCTCAAATTTCGAATTTTTTGAATACCTTTCTTAGCGAGCACCTAGGGTCCTAGAGGAAACTACATACCAAATTTCATTCCAATCCGTTTGGTGGTTTTTTTAGCAACTTTGACCACCCCCCATACCACCTAAAATGTCGAATTTTTTTAAAACCTTTCTTAGCGAGCACCTAGGGCCCTAGAGGAAGCTACATACTAAATGTCATTCCAATCCGTTTGGTGTTTTTTTTTTTTAGTAACTTTGACCCCCTAAGATTAACATTTTTTTTAAACCTTTTTTATCAGCACCTACGGCTCTAGAGGAAGCTACATACCATGTTTCATTTCAATCCGTTCAGTAGTTTTAGAGAAATAGTGATTTAGTAATCTTTACTCCCCAACACCCCTTCTAAAATATTGAATTTTTTGAAAAACTTTCTCAGTTAGCACCTATGGTCCTAGAGGAAGCTACATACCAAATTTCGTTCCAATCCGTTCAGTAGTTTTTGAGATATCGTGATCAGTGAGTTAGTGGATTTGGCTTTTATATATATAGAAGTTGTATTTCTGACGTGTATCTAATTAATCTGCCTGTGTTTATTCACGGGGGCTTACTAGTTTCCATAATAAAAGTTAATTTAAATCAAATATAAATATTTTACTTCACAAACTGGTTGTACGAAACAGAATTTGTTATAAAAACTGTAACATCCGAATACATTCTAAACAAACTCCAACAGTCATTACATTTTATTCGGTAGAACGAACACAGCTTCTAGGTTCCTGTAATTATTATAAAAGATAAAGGAATAAATCTAAAGTTTTACTAAAGGATATCGTCACTTGAATGCAAGATCCGAATATTTTCGTCTTGATGAAATCGGTTCAGAAAACATTCACTAAAGCAAAGTACACTTGACACACTTCTTTATGGAACCGTCTATGTCTGAGTGTTTATTGAACAAAAGAAAATACACTTCGCTCCAGCTTAACCTATAACGCGATAACTTCATCGGAATGGCGTTGAACACTTTTATTGCAACTTCTATTGAACTAGAGTAACTCAAGGCTTAAAGCTGACGTTAAACATGTAAATAAATATTGGGAGTATTTTCATTACACAGTGCAATGCGTGCTTCGCACGCCAACCCCCGCATTGGGAGAATTTTCAATACACCATGCATTGCGTGCTGCGCACGCCAACCACAGTATCGGGGGTATTTTGAATACACAATGCATTGCGTGCTTCGTACGCGAACCCGCATATTGGGAGTATTTTCAATGTATTGTAAATAAATATTAAGTACGAAATTCTCGTTCCAATAAATATAAAATCCTTAAAGATTTAATTAAAAATCTATCTGCTCATAACACAAGAACCATTCAACCGATAAATGCTTTTATAATGCTAGTGAATTTTAGAAAGAATTTCTGCGCATCGGCAACATTGTTTTATTACAACTGGAATGCCTACTTCAGTTTTTTTTATCTTCGAATTTTTTGCTTCTCTGTAGTAGGTGCAATTTATCGGAATAACAAACAAATTTAGCAAATTTAAAACATTAAGTTCATATGTATTATGATTTCAACCAACTATTTGGTAAATTGGTCTACTTTCGAAGGCGCTCAATAGTTGCCCTCGAAACGAAGTAGCTCGTGAACCGGGGTATACAAACTGATATATGTTTGTAAAGCGCCTTCTCCAGTAGACATAATCTTTGGTTGAAACCCTTACATGGGTGCCCATACATATGATCAGAGCGCCCCCCCCCCTTAGCTCCCAGGGAAAGGAAAATATGTATATTATTAATTTTATAGTCAATTATTTTTCTTTAAAGATATTAGTACTGAAATAGTTTTAAATGTTATGCGCCGTTTGATTTTACATGTACTTATTGTATTTTTTACAAGAGTTCAAGCAAGCTGCCATGCACTGTGTATTGAAAATACTCCCAATATGGGGGTTGGCGAGCGAAACACGCAATGCATTGTGTATTGAAAATACTCCCGATAAGGGGATTGGCGTGCAATGCACTGTGCGTCGGCCGCTTTTCATAGCGTTCAGCGTGAAGCTTAGCGTCCTTAGCAGCGCACGTGTTAAGCCCCATACCCCGATCTAGCCCCCCTCCCCCTAGAAAATATCATATGGGCGCCCATGAACCCTAAAGCATATAAACTTAATTTCGGAAATGAGCTCAACTCACGTCAGTGGCTCAGTGATCAAATCGTTATGTTTTACAAAAACTAAATTTAGAATTAGGTAATTAGTCTTCACAACTAAGCCTTTCTTAGGTTAAGCAAATACAAACAATTTTACATAATTCAAACACCTACCAATGTTCAAATTATGCCAACTTTATTCTTTACCAGGCCTATTTGACCAGTTTGAAATACTGCTTTACCGTATCATATTTTGGTCATATTTTATAGCTTGAAAATTGCCTCTCTTCTAAATAAAAAATAAAACATCTTTGTCCTGATCAATCGTTATTCCCGTTAAAATATCATATTATACAAACATCTGTTTGCCTTTGCGCCGCGGGGGGGGGGGGGTGGTGAGCGGAGCAGGTTGAGCCCTCTAGTCTCTTGTAAATAAGAAACACAAAATAGGTTCTAGTTTTACTAAACCACACATTTTTTGTCTTACAAAAGATATAGTCAACAATTTTATTGGAAGGTTTCCACCAATTTACTTCCTAAGATTCATCCAACCTAACACTATGCAGTCTAGATTAAATCTCTTAAACCCATTTACTTAATAAAATTCAAAATTCAAAAATTCAAAATTCAAAATTCAAAATCTTTTATTGTCATTAAGCACATTTTTTATGGCAATAGACAGTGTCAACATAATTTAACAAAATGAGCAAAATTTGAAGAAAAATTTCCAACACATCACTTTTTTCAAGTGACATCAATATAACAATAAAATAAAATTACTATAAGAAACAGTCAAAATCAATACAAATATACAACCACAATCAACTACAAAAAGACAACCTATTTTAATGAACATTTAAAAACTTAATGAACTAGTGTCACAAATCAAATACTCCTGGATGGAATAAAAAGCTTTCAGTTTGAGCCAACTACTGACTCTTAATTTAAAATTCCCTAATCCAGTTGTCCAAGCCTCCTCAGGCAATTTATTAAAAAGTTTTATTTTCATACATAGAATACTGTTGTCAGTTTTTTTTAAGTCTTACATGCATTGCATCTATACAATATTTCCTTCTAGTATTGTAACTATGAATATTTTGCCTGAAAGTACAGTTCTTTAAATTCGCCTTAACATCTAGTAAACAATAATATATATATAAACTGGGTAGTGTCATTATTTTAAATTCTTTAAATATGGGTAAACAACTATCTCTTTCTGCCATATTCTTTATAGTTCTTAAGATTCTTTTTTGCCACACAAAAACTTTCTTAGAACCACTGCTGTTACCCCATAGTGTTATACCATATGTCAAATGTGAATGGCAAAATGCATAATACACATTAATCAGTATGTCCATACTGACACAAGCTATAAATAGGGGAAACCTTGCGTGCTCCACACGCCAACCCTTTGGAACCTTCTATACACATAATCATGTCATGTTTTCATTACAATAAAAGTGTAGGAATAATAATAACCCCAAAGCTAAGATGGTAAATAATGTTAAACGTCCAAATCAAATTATTTCGTATATTTTATAACACCAGTTATAATAAAGGTTAAAATAATCATTAACGCTCAGGTCTACACTTGAAAAAAAACCCAACCTAAACGCTAGAAATACAAAGTTTTAAATCAGCTATTAATGGAAATATTTTAATTAGAACCAAGCAAACTTCCTATAACCACTCCTAGATGGCGCTAATGAAGGTACATTTTTGTTATAACCGCTCCTAGATGGTGCTGAAAAACAATCTTTTACTTTACACAGAATATTTATACCGATAGTAAAGTAACTGAAGTTTTGTTAATTTGTCAGTTTTCTTTCATGAAGCCGTAGTCTAGTGGTAACGAAGCGTCTTTCTGATCACAAGATGCTGAGTTCGAATCTAGGCTAGGGAGACCAGATATCTAATCATATCTGTGGTTTGAGGGTAGGAGGGCGGAAGTAAAGCAAACGGTGGTTGGCTCGCTTCTAAGCTGACGGGATATGACTAGATATCTGGTCTCCGGCTGGGGCTGTTTTGCATAATTTTACCAAAAAATTTATATATATATATATATATATATATATTTACTAAAAAAAAACCAGGAAAAAAATACTAAACAATTGATTTCTTGAATGGAACGTATATATTAAGCGATAAGCTTAATATTCATTAATATATTCACACCTTGGGATATAAATATTACACCCAGATAGTGTAACTAGAGGGAGAATATTACACCTTATGGAAGAAATATTACACCTTACAGGGTATAAATATTACACCCAGAGTGAGCTAAATTTACACCATAATGGACTTGAGTTACACCTTAGGATATTTTGGGAACTTACACCCTTAAGGTGGATTGTAACACCAATGGTTGAAACAAAGCACCTGTCAATTCTCCTACAGCTGCCACCTTTAAGGTGTAACTGCACACCTTTCCTTTTTACAGTGTAGAGGAAGCTACATACTAAATGTCATTCCAATCCGTTTGGTGGTTTTTTTTTAGTAACTTTGACCCCCTAAGATTAACATTTTTTTTAAA
>JAGFPH010003689.1:57452-77174 GCA_018207615.1 Philaenus spumarius
TTTGCATCTCAGCTTTTAGCCCCGGCTCACGTATTGCTTCGTTCCGCTCTCAGTGGAAGAACTCTCTTTTGAAAGTTTGCACCTGGACCTTGCGTCCTCGGAGATTATGACTTCGGGCGTTTGCATCCCGGGCGATTTTAGGTTTTGATCGATTTTTTGGGGAACCAGACTAAAGATAAGGTAGTGCAAAATAAAAATGTGCAGAATAATACCATTTATTTTGCGGCCGTTTGAGTGCGAACACCCCAATTAAAGTGTTTCGTTTCACCCCAAAACGTGCTCTGGGCACCATGATTGGTGCTCATTGAACACTCCCGACCTTATGTCTCACCATAAGAGGCACTGCAATAGTTCATCTTTCGTATGGAAATTCTCTAATAAAGCAAATAAGTATACAGTGTAATAATGGAAGCGGCATTGTGCATGCGAGTTTATTAAGTAAAACGTTTAAAATGTATTGTTAGCGCCTGATGAGTAATAAATGGCCGAAACGAGGCAAAGAAAAAAAGGGCATTTCGGTGGCACGTAGTATCGCAGTTACGTGCAGCTCTAAATCACGTATTGCGAGGTTGTAGTCTTGTAAAGTACGCAATGTAACAAAATAAAGATATAAAACAGAAGATTATATTATATTTTTATGAATTGCAGCCGGTAAACGTGGTACATTAAAACGAGTAACAGCTTCTTGAGGCGAGGAGAGGGTGAGAAATAACTCGGGGGCGGATTGCGTAATGCGGTCTGTGAATATATTAGGGGAACAATGCATTACGTGGACAGGGATAAAATATGTTTGCCTGTTATATTTGAGTGATGAAAGTAATTTAAAAAGCTAACGTTATGCAAGCTAACTTAGTTGAATTTACAGTTGACTGTGTCTTTTATTACTGTTTTTTATTTCTTTATTTTAGAGTGTTGAAAAATCGTCTTCATTTGTTTGCTGAAAGGAGATAATTACCAAAACAGAACCTTTGATGTTCGGAGGAAATCCATAATATTATATCATCAAATACGTCCGATTACTAAAGCTACAAGTTCTTAAATATGTTTTGAGTTTCGTTTTATTGGATTATTTGCGAGTTATATATCCGGATTTCTAGCGAATTTCTAAATTCTAGAAATTCGCAAATATCTTGAAATTAGTATAACCAGTACAATATAACCAGTATACAGGGTGACTATATTTTAAGTGTGCCACCATTGGTATATCAGAAGCGACAAGATTAGGAAACTTTAAATGGGGGACTTCACCTACTTTTTAGTGGCCATTAAAAATATGAATTTGAAATTTCGAAAATATGCCGCCATTTGCCAACATGGCGGCCAAATTTCGAATTTCTTATAGAAACCCCTATTTTTTATGACGGATTTGGATTTTACATGAAGTTTTAAGACTTTTTTTATTCTTGATAAACTTAACCGTTTAGCCGCTAGGAGCGCTGAAAGTTGCAGATACTCTTATTTCAACAATTATTAAAGAGGCTTATTTTCAATTTGCAAACAATAAAATTTAACTCAAAGTGCAATATGTTTTACAATGGAATGTTAAAAAGCTGTTGCAATTTCATAAATACTTTATTTTAAACAAAAAACGTACTTAATTCTGTTAAAAAATCGCTGACGCGATTTCCATAAGAAATTCGAAAGTTGGTCGCTATATTTAAAAATGGCGGCATATTTTCGAAATTTCAAATTCATATTTTTAAACTAAAAAGTAGGTGAAATCGCCCATTTAAAGTTTCCCGTAAATCTTGTCGCTTCTGATACACCAATGGTGGCACACTTAAAATAGGCACCCTGTATAGTACCATTAACTTAACTAACGAATAACAAATATAAATTTAGGATATAAAATAAATCACAAAAAAAGACAAGCTTACAATAAAACAAAATAACGAAATAACGAAAACATCACAACTAACAAAACATAAAGTAGCAAGCGTTTTCAAATAATTGCATCCAAACTCTCAAGAAATTCTTACTTGCGATAACAGTCAAGGTCTCCCGCCCTTAATGAAAAGAAAATAGTGTATACGCTAATAAGCTATTTACAACGTGCGATATTAAATCGCCAAAACAGAGAAGGAACAACCCTTTGTAATATTCTGTTACCAGGATGTTTATACTTACTGCAATAGCCGGAGCAAATTCCATCCTACGAAATCCTTTAATCCTTAACTAATTTTCCGCTATTGTTTAAACTTCGCAATCGATAAGACTTAACTCCCTGATGCGGGGTAAGCTTAGTCAAATTTCCTTGTTCCGTTCCGAAAGCTTCGTTTAAGACTTCCTACGTCTGATTTCCACAACGTTGCGTTGTTATAAAAAACAATATTTAAACGTTCTACATTGTTATACTAGAGGGCTCGCCTACCCTAGCGAGTGTAAATTTCTTTTACCTAACCACAGTGTTAAACTTTCCTATTCGTCCATAAGTTACGATTACATCACGCTTCAAACAGCTGCTGGTTTGAAACGCTTAGATCAGCTGATTGTTTGTTACAGCTTATTAATTTAATAACTACTAAACAAAATTGTGTGTTGTTTAAAATAACACTGATTCACACACTAACGTATACTTCTGTGTTCTATTAACAAAAGTAAATTTTTCTTCCCATATTCTAAAAATGGGGTTAGGTAAAATATTGTACGTCACACTCGGAGGACTACACCCCCTTCGAATGGATGTAAATAATCAAATTACAGTAAAGCTCCTATTATCCGAAACAATTGGCGCAGGGGGGAGTTCGGACAATCGATTTTTCGGATAATCGAATATTTCTGGAAAAAATTCTAGTTCTTTGTGGAGGGTAGTGGGATGGGTGGGACGCAAACACGTTATTGGACTAAAAATAATACTTTTATTTGAGGTTATTTATAATACGTACTGTATGTATAAAGTAGGGATTGCACATACTTTAAAGCACATAAAGCTTTTTCTGGTTTACTGAATTCGATGTGATAAAAACAGTACAAAATTAACCTGAAAGAAAATGTCGAACATGTTTGTTTCCTTAAGTTTTTATACTCCTTTTTTGCAGACAGCAGCTGCACAGCATCGCATTCGTCTTGCTGATCCAACCATTTAATCGCAGTCTCGAGTACATAAAATAATAACCAAAACTGCTTGAAATTTCACACACCTACTTCTAAAAACATGTATTTTGAAAATAAATGAAATTTTTTGTGCCGTTTTTAGACATTCGCGCCACCTATATTTTTTTTTTCTTTATTAAATATTACTTCTTTCCGACAGTTTACAACTTCTATCATTTATCCTTACCTACATTTCCCAAATAGTTATCCTTTTCTCCGCCAGATGTCGACTCTGTACGGTATTACCTCTTATCGTGCACAACGGAACAGAGGTCGTTGTAATCTGACAACCCCATCAGCTGTTCTTTATCTATTCAGTTAAAATTTTTGCTTGGTCATAAGATTGTTCTAAAGGTCGGCCATTAGACCGTTACGAACGAAACTTTAAGACGCTGCCAAGTGGTAGTTATGTCATTAAACTTTAAATAATTTGATCGCGATTAACGACGGTGTGTCGCTGAACAACATGAATTACTTCTAAACCTTTGTTTTCCGGATACCAGGTAGAAATATTTTAGCTTTACCTTAATAATTATAAAAAATTACTTGTAAAACTTAATTAGGTTATTTCCACTTTTGGTTCATGTACAACTTCCTGACTCATTTTGTTCAATTTATTAGAGAAACCTATGTATTTCTTTTTTTACTACAGCCTAAATTTTAAATGTAAATCTTACAGCCTACAAAAACTATAAAGCCGATATCATGTTGGTTATTGCTAAAGCCTAAACATATTTCCACAAACAAGCCTAAAGTGTTATGCATTAATTAACTATAACTGTGTAGTCTTTCTACAGTGTAACCGATATTGAAAACTTTTAATAAGCTATAAGCAAAATATTGCTGATATGTAACTAAACGTTAACATTTCTTTTATGTTACCATGTGGCTTACCTAACATGTACAGACAGTCTTATGCAACATTACACATGTTATATTAACCATCACAATCTAAGTAGCAATTTGCCATCTTGTGCTACAAATTTCAATAAAACAGCCAACTCAAAGAACTGTCATTTTATGCTTATTTAAATAACTGCAAGTTTTCTAAAAAAGAAATTGTTATTTGTGTTATACAGTTATACTGGTCCAACTCCAGGGAATGTTTTAATACAATGGCATAACCTGCAACAGCTACGCTTAGAAAAGGCCTACTTTCCAACTGAACTTTAAAAAATTTAAACAAAATATTTCTACAGTGTTTTAATTAGAGACAGAACTTAATTTAAAATGAGAACTATCTGCAGTTGTTCTTTTCCTTTTATGTTAACTGTTAAATAGGCTGTATTTTGAAAGTAATTTTTGTATATGTGTACTATTTAGGATATGTTAGTATTTAATAAATTGGGAGGAGCAAGCTAGCACATTTCGGACCTTAGCCCTAAGGGCTACATATTAGAAATTTTACACCTTTTTTTTTATATATAGAGAGACGTCTCATAATTAATTTTGTCTATTTATTCGATTATTTATAATTACCTTTTAGAGTTGGCCAACGACATATATATATATTTATTCTTAAAACAAATCCATGGTATTTCATGTTAAAACTTTGTAACTTGTTAATCTTTTTTCTGTATAAATTCTGTAATTATTATTAAAAGGGAGGGTTTTTGATTTTTATTTTTGGGGAGGGCTTTTAAATTCAATTTAATAAAATATATATGTTTTCTTTTTTTTAAATCTCAAACTTTTCTTGTATTAAGGGGATATTAATAATTTCTTTTGTATTAAGGGCATGTAAACTTTTATTTTGGTTAATAAAACCAAAAATTATATCTATTTCTATAGTTTATTGAGCTAACCTCTAGGTATCCTGTGCATTGTAAGAGATAAGCTGAAATATTCCTACTTTTGGTGATATTTAAATTCTAAGGTAAGTTTTGAACAGTACCAATCTATGTGGCCCAGTATTGCTTCCGTTCCCTCAATTATTCTTTTTGTAAGATTGGTACATGTTTTCTGGTAGGTCAGATCATGGTTACTTTCCGTTTAAAAAATTGGTTCAGCTGTCCGGTTGTCGGATAGGCCTAAATTTAGTTTTGCTTTTAGTCACACTCTGTGATTATAGTTATTTATCTAGTTTAATTTTTCTTTTGGTGATATTTAAATTCTAAGGTAAGTCTTGAACAGTACCAATCTATGTGGCCCAGTATCGTTTCCGTTCCCTTAATTATTCTTTTTGTAAGATTGGTACATTTTTTTTAATTTCAAAAATTTATTTTTAAGTAGGCGGATCCTCTTGAGCTATCAATATAAAACATTTATCTAATTTAAAAAAATCGTCATCTACTTTGCAGTTAAAAGTGTTACCTTGATATAAAGAGAAAGAAAGTAGCTCGGCTGGTAGTTCGCTGTGATAGAGTCGAATCATTAGGTTGGCTTTTCCGCATGCTAGTTCAATCCACGTCCTTCGTTATACCTGTGGACAAAAAATTTATGTTATTATAAAAAATATTACGTAAAGATGACCTACATGGGGCGAGCGGCCGTTGGTAGGTGAAAGCCATCTTGAAAACATATGTGGCTGACTTTCCGACACAGTTACAAGTTATGTTAAATTATATTCATAAACATTTTAGAATCAGTCAATCAGCTGTTTGTTTCAGATTCATAAGGGCATGATCCCGGGTGTGCCACCATAATAGAAGAGTAGGTGTAGTCTACAGTTCATCACTATCATACGATATTATATAGTTTTGTTTAAAAACATATTCTTAGGTATTTAAGTGTAAATATATATTTTGAAAACACAAAAAATAATTCTTTTCTCATAGTGATTCAAACAATACTTTCAGCAGTACAAGAGATGACCTAGTGGGCCATAATAAAGAAATGAGGCAGAATCTTGTAGAGGAAGAGAAAATTAAAACTCTTACTGAACAGGAGGGTTTTAGCGAATTTAAATATTGTGCTTTTCTATACTAATATTATAAAGAGGTAAAAATGTTTTGTTTGTTTGTATGTAGGTGGTAATATCTGGAACTACTGAACCGATTGAAAAAATAGTTTTACTAATAAAAAGATGCACTATCCCTGAGTAACATAGGCTTCGATAAAAATATTTTTTGTTTCAATATTTTAAATTTGGTCGGAAAAATATCTTAGGCTAGCCCTAGACTGATGTACCAACACATGTAATTACATTTATTACCATAGCAACCAATTGAATAAAATAACAGATAAAAAAGCTGTTTGCTCTAATATTTCCATTAACAGCTGATTTCAAACTTTGAAGCAATTATTTGTATTTCTAACTTTTAGGTTAGGTTTTTATTAAAGTGTAGACCTGAGCTTTGATGGTTCTTTTAACCATTATTAACTGCTGTTATAAAATATAAGAAATAATTTGGTTCGGACATTTAACATTATTTACCATCTTAGTTTTGAGGTTAATTTAATACTGCACATTTATTATGTAAATAAAATATAACATATGTTTTTAGAAGGTTCCGTTGGCGGTTGGCGTGCGGAGCACGCAGGGGTCTCCCCTAGTTTCTATATAAAATTAATATGTATACACTCTATAATAATCAACTCCTATAAAAGCGAGTGTACGTACGAGCCTACGTGTAGTAAGATTTAAAGAAGAAATAATATAACTTAATAATATAACAGCTGAATTCACCCATCATCTGTAATACGAAAACAAAACCTAGCGTAGATTATACTTTGGGGTTATGTTTACAACTTCAATCAATAATATAGCCTATAATATTAATAACTTCTAAATCATTTGATCTATCAATATGAAATAAAAGGCAATGAAAAGATAACATTTTTATCTTTCTTTGAATATAAAAAAATATAAGATAATTTACATAAACACAAAATCTTAACGAATATTCCTACAGTTTTATAGTCCTTATAATTGTACACATTTACCGAGTTAAAAATGCCCGTCTGAATAGTTAGGTAGGCCTATAGCTAAAGTGTGCTGTTTTTCATACAAATGATGTATTTCTGATGTGTATCTAACTAATCCGCCTGTGATTTTTCACTGGGATTTACTAGTGCAATAAATATGTCTTGTGAAGTAGATTTTTTTAAATATGAGTTATAGAACTAATGCAGGCTGTAATACGTTATGAGATTTGCTTTCAGATTATACAATGAATATAAATACAACCTTTTATAATCAATGCATTCATTTACACAAATTTAAAGAAGAGATTCCCATTCGTTTCTTCGGAAACATTCGTATATCTTCGGACAACACATACGATTATGAATTTCTTCATTATAATGTTAATAACTTCTAAATCATTTGATATACCAATATGAAATAAAAAGCAATTAAAGAAAATATTTTTATCTGGAGGTTAAGTGCAAGCAAATTCTACTAATATATTTTGTGACGTAGCACCTTCGTTACTATACCAATTTCCCAAATAGTTGTTTGACTCCCAAAAACATATAAAACTTAATTTTGTAAATTTGCTCAACTCACGTCAGCGGTTCAGCTGCGTGGTCGAATTATGTTAACTTCGTTTCTATTAATTGCATAGGCCACTTTTCCATTGAATAAGTTTAGAAATACTTTCAAAGAAACTCTGTTAAACATTCATCGCTGAACGAGATCTGCGTAAAACCACCAAAACATTTAAAAAAAAAAATAAACGATATTTACATTGGCAACACAAACATTTACTCTTCCGCCTATAGACTCGACCCAGACAAAATATTATCGGATGTTTTTAAAACCTTTTTCTTCTTTATTTCGACGTCCTGATAAAATATGCAGAGCTCAGATACATTTTAGATGTTCAGCTTCGAGGCAAATACATTTCAAATATCTTCCGTGGGATTCCCTCGCTGTTTGACACGTGAAAGTAAATAGGATTTGTTGAATGGAAAGTGGTTTTTCAATCAAAATATCTGGAATAAACTGGAAGAGTTTCTGGTCTGTCTGAATAAAAGTTATTGAAACTTTAATACATCTATACTAATATTATATAGAGGTAAACATTTTTTGTTTGTTTGTATTAATCTCTGGAACTACTGAACCGATTGAAAAAAAAGTTTTACTAATAAAAAGCTACACTATCCCCGAGTAGGCTGGAATTCATTCTGATAAAAAACATTTTTTGTTTCAGTATTTGAAAATTTAGTCGAAAAAACTTAGGTTAGGCCTAGGAACCAACACATGTATTTACAGTGATTACCATAGCAACCAATTTAATAATATAACACATGAAACAGCTGTTTGCTCCAATATTTCCATTAACAGCTGATTTCAAACTTTTAAGCAATTATTTGTATTTCTAACTATTAGGTTAGGTTTTTATTAAAGCGTAAACCTGAGCATTGCTGGTTCTTTTAACCTTGATTTTAACTGCTGTTATAAAATATACGAAATAATTTGATTTGAACATTTAACGTTATTTACCTACTTAGCTTTGGGGTTATTATTAATCCTACACCTTTATTATAAAGAATACACAACATGATTTTGTGCATGAAGGTTCCAACGTTGTGGCGTGCGAGCACGCATGGATTTACAATAGTTGAAAATAATTTCGCTTAACCAGTGTCGAAAGGAAAATATTTCCAAAATTAAGTTCATATGTTTTAGCGTTTCAACTATTTGGGAAATTTGTCTACTCACGAAGGCGCTAACTGCCTACGTGTACAAAATATATTTGTAAAATATCTTTTTATTTCAGCCTCTAGCCCCGGCTTAAAGCGCTGCTTCGTTCCGCTGGTAGAGAAACACTTGCTTTGCAAGTTTACACCTCAACTTTGCCCTCCCGGATGATGGAGTATACTTCCCGGCCGTCAACCTTGGATTTGAACCGGGTAATTTTTTATGGTACTTTATGTTTTGATTGATTTTTGGGTATTTTAACTTTAATTAGACGGAAAATTCTTAGGATTATTGACCGAGCAAAGCGAGGTCTCCGTTTTAGCTCCACCGTTCGGCATTTTGTCTGTGTGTCTGTCTGTCTGTCTGTCTCACGATTACGGCCAAACGACAAGACCGATTTTAATGATTTTTTTGCATGAATGTTCCTTATTCCTAGGCTGAGCGATGTATATATACGGTTTTTTCCATTTTTCATTTTTAACCCCTTAAATAAATTAAAAATTGCGGCCGGACCGTTTCTCTTAGTGTAAGCTTTTTTTTCCAAAACCAGTTTCTGGCTTAACCGCAATTCGAATTTAAAAACTAATAACATTTTGTAGCAAATTTGATTTCCAACAAAATTGTATTCTTGATTTTTTCTGTATCTCTTACGGTAAGCTCACAAAATGGCCGTAAACTTCAAATTTGTGAAGTTTTTGTATTTTAACCATGTTTTTATACGTTTATTCTAAACCAATTCAGAAGCGTTCCATAGTTGTTTTTGTAGATAAAGGTTAATGTAATTCATATATTCAAGAAAAAAACATGATTGAAGTAAAATTAACAAATTATTAGCTCAAGAAACAAGCATGTTCAGTAACGAGAGGAAAAAGTTCAACTTTAGGCTTACACAAAAAGTAGTAAAATGTTTTGTAATTTTTTTCATAAATGTAAAAAAGTTTCGTAATTTAGTTCTAAATAGAACTGTATAAAAATATTTATCAATTTCAAATTTCTCATTTTGAAAACACCCGTTTTTATGTCCCCTCTACAAGACTGCTAAGAAAACTAGGCCTATTTTGAATAGTAATTTAGGAATATATGCTTTGCCCAAAATTGACATACCTACTATTATAAGAAAGTGTTGAGAATAAATCAATGAATTGAACTTTATGCAAATTATTATTTCATAAAATTATTTGACTTAGCTTTACTTGAATTACAAAATGACATGAAACTAATGAAACCTCGTGGCGATAAAGGACATACAAAAAATGACCGTTGGACAGCGTAGGAAGTGTTGGTACATGGGTTGAGATGGGTGTTACTACGCTTTAAAATAGTTTATTTTCACTATTTCTAATATTGGAATATGTTATGGAACTGTAAACACATTGTTAAGTTTTAGTTATTTAAGTATGTAAATATTTAATTCTATGTTTTCCCTCAATAACGCGATAATTTTAGCTACCTTACGCATTAAACCTAAATAAAACACAATGACCCCTAAAAGAAAATCTTTAGCAGTTTAAGCCCAAGAAAAGAAAAAACAGACGTCAACTATGAACCCCGGAATCTCGGGAATTGCAAAATAATGTTTTACTGGATAAACCTTTTGCTTACTTCCTTACTGGCACACTATTTTAACCTAAGCTCAAAACCATATTTATTATATCAATGAGCGAGGTCTACTATTCACAGAACTACTAGTTAAATAAATTATGATTTTTAGGCAATTTTCAACCTCCGATGCCATTAAATTATTTACTAAGGAGCAAATAATTCCTTTTAAATCGAATTTTTTAATTTAGTACTTTCCCCCTGTTTTTAGATTATTTATTTCATTATTGTTATGGGTGGTTTATCTTTTTTTCATTATTTTCTTTTTTCATGTAATTATGGTATTTTATTTTACTTTGTTGAGTAAGAATAGGTGTTTATCCTGCTATGATTTCTGGTTCAGACTATCAATGATTTTTTTATCATTTATTTTTTAAATTAATATTTATAGATTAATTGACTTTTACTATTATTAACTTAATTTGTAATATTTATTTATTTGTTTTCCCTTATCAGTGTGTTTTATTTCTTCTTGTACAGATGAAACTAAGCGATCTCCTTTTGATTATGCTGAGGTTGAATCAAAGTTAGTTTCTTGATTTAAGAGCCTGATGCGCGCAGCCTGCCGTTCTCTTATCCTCCGCAGTTGGTTCCCCCACTACCACTGCCTTTCTCTCCGTCGGTCGCAAATTTACGCGCTTCACGCTATGTTCGTGAGCATTTTTATCATGCTCTATCAACATTATTAAAAAAATCCGAAGATATATGAATTTTTAAGTTTTAATGTCTACTTTCAGAATTGTTAAATTTAAATCTGGCCACTCAGGTTAATAATTGCGCATAATGGCCTAATTTGTTTACTGTAATTGTAGAAAAACTATTAATGCGACAAATGTCTTCTTCCGCCTGTTTGAAGTACACATAATAAACAGTAATTGTCCGAAAGATCTGTCCTTGATATTGTAAATTAACAAATATATGTATTTTTGAAAAACAAATATTTTTCAGCGTTTTTCTTACTTTTCTCGATGGAAAATGGTCCGATTGGTGTCTATATAGAAACATTTTGTAGGCTAAGGTTTTCAATTCTCGACAAATGTCTTACTGGAAGAACCGTGTTTCATTCATAACATTTTATAGTATCAACGAAAAACCCAAAAGAATCCTAATTTATTTTTATGTTTGTTTATCAAAAATGCGCAAAAGCTCCTTACCATGTAGTGTTTGTATTTTACTTACATATACCTTAAAGCCACTGTGGATGTCGCTTGCTGTTAAATTCAATAACATAATTGGCCTTTTTTTTGCTCTATTGACTGGTCTACAAGTAAGTAAGCCTACTTCTAACTGGCGAAATATTCGCGCGGGTCAGCTAGTAGTAAATTTAATTACCATTCGAATGATATAACTCACAAAATGTACTCGGGCTTATATACTCCTCAAATCGATACACCAAAAACGATTAAACGTTATAGCTCTGCCATTTTGAATCGGATCGAAAAAGAAGAAAAAGCGTATCTGAAGAATCCTACTGGACCCTTTCACTAAACAATCGGCAATTTTGAAGTATATTTACTACCACTTATCAATCTGGGATTAAGACATATATATAAATTAATGAATTTTGGGTATCATCTCCAAATGGTCTGAAACGTATAGAAACGAAATCCTACCCACCTCCGACCAACCGTTTTCAAGTTGGGTCAAGTGTAACAGCTCTTATTTTCTTCAAAAATTTTGCTAGTAAAAACTATAAAACTTAAAAACCCTTATATTCATTTTTTAAATTACAAGCTTAATCCAACTGTGAATACACTTCTAGCTTTCAGTTAGATCCGAATGTTTCTTTCTTTATTTAAAACAAAAACGGTTGAGTAAATATTCACCACAGATTTAATTCAATGCAAAGTACACTTGACACAGTTCTTTACAGTCCAAGTGTTTATTGAACAAAAGAAAATATATTTCGTTTTAACTTGACCTGACAACTTCAACGGAAGACATTTACATTTAGATGAAATATATTTGTTTAATCTTGAATTTAATTGAAACAACATCGTTTTACACTGCCAGAGATACTAAACAAATGTAGTGTATACAAAGTTTTCATAAAGTCCCTATAATCCCCCTCATTATTTTTGTTATTGAAAATAAGTTAACAAAACTTTGTATGTACCTTGTGTTTTTTAATATCTGTCCCTATATAATTTTATGGGGCTTAGGAAGGTAACGGGGTAAATACACCATTGAAAAGCTTATTAAAAGAGAAAATGAATGCGCAAACTAGAGCTTAATATTTTACTTTATTTAAAAGTAATGGAAAATCAAAGTTCTGGAAAATTATATCCTATTACTATAAATGAGCGATTCTTGTACCTATCATTGTATCTGTCTTTGTATCTTTGTATCTGTCGCGGATCTCGAAAACGGATCTAACAAATTTAAAGAAATTTTGTATTTAGGTGTAGTTTTGATTTTTAAGTACACCCATTTAGTTGTATTTCGTGTAAAAACGCAATTTTTTGAGAAAATCTAATTTAAAAGTTGAAAAATTTTAACGTAGGGTCTTATGGGTTGCCATGTTGGTTGCAAAATAACAACGAAATATTAAATAAAGCTATCAAAACAGCTGTTTATAAACAAGCCAATTTATACTGTTTTATCAGTTGTTCATTGGATAGTTTTTAATTAATGTTAAAAAACAAGCTAATTTATACTGTTAGCACGTTGGAATTATAATAAATTGGGCCTGATTTAACAATTTATTTTGTCAAAAAAAAGGTAAACTTGGCAAAGATGGATAAATTCTAATAGTCAATTTTGTAATATAGGCCTGGCTCATTTCTGAAACATAGTATTGAGATTATTTTAATCCTGCAATAATTTTTACTATATTTAGGCCTGGTTTCAAAACTTTAGTTGACAGAAGATAGTAGAACTAGGACTAAAATCGCAATGAAAGCCTCTTACGTTTATAAATCATGTATTTGAGGTTATAATTAATCTTGTAATTATTGTTCATATAGTTAAGCCTGGTTTCATATTTTTACAAAGCTATGTACAAACGAGCCAAAGATTAACGAGATTCTTTAGCGAATTTTCCAACTGCGAGCGAAGCGTCCAGGGGCAGAGCCCCTAGTCTTATATTATTAAACGAGCAATTCTTGTATATAAATTTATTTCATGGATCTCGCTAACGGCTCTAACGATTTGGATTAAAATTTGCATATAGGGGTTTTTTGACGTCAGAAATCGAATGCGCTAGGTCTTAAGTCTGCAAAAATGCGCTAAGTAGCTCTTTTCGCCTATGTAAACTCTGAACTTCTTTTATATACCACCTTTAAAGTCACTAAATAGGCGAATAGCAATATATTATAGAAGGAAGTATTTGTAAGATCCGATTTAGTCATAATAAAACTGAGTGCATTCAAATATATATGTAGTAATAGATGAACTAAAAAAAAAATACTATAATATAGCAGATATTATATTCTAGTAAAATGTTTGAATAATTGTACTCATGTTTTTTATTATTATTTAAATAAACAGTTCATATGTACGTAAGATCGAAAAAACTATATTTATTCTGTATGTGATACGTATTTACATAAATTTTCCTACAAAAAAAATTACAAAAACAAAGATACTTAGCTAGGCTCGGTCGCCCAGGTAGTTTTTATTATAACACCAAAGCAGGTTCTTGTCCTTACAAAAAATTATTTCAACCTTGTCTTCATTTGAGCGATTTATTTGTAAAAGGCAAAACTGAGTGCTGTCACAACAAATATCAGGAACAAAAGGAGGGCGGTATTGCTATCCTATCAGTAGATGGAAGGTGGTGCTTGTCAGTTACGCATACAGTAGGGAAAGTCAGGAGCAAAGAGGTCCAAGGGTTGTATTCCCGGTTCCATTTACATGTTTTCATCAAAGTTTTTCAAGTACACATAGAAACTCTGATAAATTAGTGGTACCGACAACTGGGGTAAATTTGGCCCTTAATCGTAATTTTGTCCCAAATCTTGGAAAAAGATAGTTTGATATATTGTTAGTTACCAAATAGAGCTATCGACTAAGTTCTTGTGATTAACATTAAGAGTAACAATTTCAAAATACATGTTTGTTAATTTTGCAGAATGTTTAGTTACATCTTATTTTATTCCCACTATATTTGGCCTTAGTTTTTATGAAATTTTACATTTGGGGCAATGTTACCCCAATTAAAGGCAAGGTTGACTCAAATTTTCAAAAAATTTGAAATAAGATCAATAAGTTGTCTTTTAAAAACCAGTCAATTTACAATTTGAAATACGCAGAGTTAAAAATAAAATAGTACATGGAATTTAATCTATATATATAAAAGCGAAATACTGACTGACACACTCATCACGATTTCTCAAAAACTAACGAACGGATTGAAATTAAATTTGGTATGTAGCTGCCTCTAGGGCCATAGGTGCTCACTAAGAAAGGGTTTGAAAAAAAATTGAAATTTTAGGGTTGGGGTTTGGGGGAATTAAAATTATTAAAACACGATTTCTTCAAAAATACCGAACGGATTGGAATGAAATTTGGTATGTAGCTTCCTCTAGGGCCATAAGCACTCGCTAAAAAAAGGGTTTAAAAAAAATCGAAATTTTAGGGGAGGTTTGGGGGGATCAAAGTAACTAAATATCTAGATTTCTCGAACGGATTGGAACGAAATTTGGTATGTAGCTTCTTCTAGGGCCATAGGTGCTAACTGAGAAAGGTTTTCAAAAAATTCGAAATTTTAGATGGGTTTGGGGGGGATCAAATTTACTAAATCAAGATTTCTCAAAAACTACTGAACGGATTAGAACGAAATTTGGTATGTAGCTTCCTCTAGGGCCATAGGTGCTCACTAAGAAAGGGTTTAAAAAAATCTTAGTGCGGGGTTTGGGGGTCAAAGTTACTAAATCACGATAATTTGTCGCATTTATTTCGCCAAAATAATTATGCAATAGCGAAGCATTGCCGGGTCAGCTAGTTATATGAGGAATATAAGGAAATTTATGTGAAGAAATACAACAAAAAAAAGGTAAAAAGATATCCTAGTTGACCAGTACCGTATTAAATTTATCTATAGTTTCTATTTTTAGTGTTTAGTTTAACCTCAACCTACAACTTACTTATTCCTAATATTAACAAATTAATAACCTGTTTTGATGTTATGATAAAAATATCATTTTCCAAAATTATGATCGTCCATTACTTTGAACCGACGCAAGATACTAAGCTCTAGTTTTCGCAATTTTGTTTCTCTTTTAGTAAGCTTTTCAGAGGAGTATTACATGACCTACCTTTATATTTGAAATTGTTAACCCCGTTACCCTACTCATGGCCCCCAAAATCATAGAGGTTTTGTTAACTTATTTTCAGTAACCGAAATAATGAAAGGGTTAAAGAGACTTTATAAACACTCTGTATATCTCCCAGCATACATAATAACTTCACGTAAAGTGTACAACACAAGCTTATAGTACAGTGTAAGATTAAAAATTCATCTTCATGTTACAATTCGATTCCTACACAGTTTTGCTGACCATTCCTTATTCTCAAAAAATTAACTTATGCCTCATGTTCATAGTTTGGCACACGTGACAGAATGCACGTTATGTAGACGGGGTGCCTTCAAACACTCGATAGTCCATTTTGCAGATGTTGCAACCACTCGATAGTATATTTAGCTGTGTTAGGAACAAATCAACTCTCTGCCACAATCAAACTCGTCTGTGACACATCCCTCGCATGATATCAAAGGGATGACGCGCTCGGTTAAATGACAATATATTTTAAACTACTGAATGGATTTTTAATATTAAAACAGATTTAAATTCACAATATTTTTCTTTATCAAATATCAGAGCTAGGTTAGGTTAGGTTAGTAAGTGGCCGTCAGGTTCTCCAATCGCAGACGAGTGAGGTCTGGTGGGTGTGGTTTGACACGACAGAACGGCGTCTACTATCGAGTGGTTGATTCTTCGCGTGGTTGAGACACCTAATATTCGCACTATCTACTAAGTGCACTATCTAGCAGTCGAATGGATCCCATGTAGACCAATGTAAAGACACGTCGTGTAAAATTAAGGACGAACAGCATTTAACTAATAATTTCCCGTCGGTGAAAGGGCGTCCCTTGGAAAAGCCCAGTTTGTTTCAAATTTTCAAGCGATTTGTACCTAGCTTTAACGGCCTGACAATTTCGACTGTTTCGCGAGTTTGCTTCCCGGCCGCCAGTCTCGTAAAAGAAGCTGTCCCACGGTAAAATCTAACTCGTCATTTCAACCGGGTAATTTTATCGAGTTTTACGTTTTGATCGATTTTGGAGGAACCGAGCGAGGTCGTGTGAAAAAAACCAAATGTGCAGAATAATCTCCTATATTTAGGCTATTGTCCGAACTTGCATTTGATTCGTGCACCTATTTTCTCCTTCGTCTTGTTCGACTAAAAACTAACATAAGAAGTTTTTGGAACTGCTGGAAATATTGATCGAGGCAAAATCAAAAATAATTTGATCACGTAGCTGAATCGCTGACGTGAGTTGAGCGAGTATCGAAAATAAAGTTTATATTTTTTTAAGGTTGTAAACAACTATTTGGAAAGTTTTTCTACTCACGAAGACGCTGAACAGCGGCCTACGTGCATGAAATACATTAATAAAATTCGTTTGCGTCTCCAGCCACGGCTCACAGCTACAAAAATCGCTTTGCGAGTCTACACCTCGACCATGAGGCCTCGCATTAAGGACTGCTTCGCTTCGCTCCGTGTGTGTGATCGTAACCTGGTACATGTACGGTGTTTTACGTTTTTGATGAAACCAAATGGCCTATAAGGTCATTTAAAACAAGTGGGACGCCGACGGGCCAGTAAAGACCATATTTTGTGAAATTAATAACAAACAAATTATATGCAAATTATTTATTATGAGTGGCGATCATTCAAATCAATATTTACATAAAATGATTATTTACAATAATATTTACATTTAATGAAAGAGTTTTGAAAACTGATAAAAAATTATGAATTTGAATGTATTAATGAAATTACTGGTAATTACTGGTAATGAGTTATAACGAATTTGAAAATTTTAATACAAATTTTCATTACTAGGTGGAGTTTACAAAATTTCTCCTTTCGATATTTTATAGCCCTATGATTGCCTATCCAACGATATCTACCTATATCACTTCTCTACGACTTGGCATTCATGAGATAAAGTGCATTATGTAAATGGGCGGTTTTTTCCACCTAGCTCCTTCACCTTAATAATAACCCCCTCACTTTATCAGACATTCCTATCCTAAGTTTTGATGAGAAATTCAAAAATGGTGTCAAAGTGAATATACCCCAAAATTTGAAAAAATTTGGGAGTCAATTGGGGGTCTTTACTGGTAATTACTGGTAAATTACTGGTAAAAAAAAATAAAATATGCAGGATAAACTCCTATATAAATTTTTTTAGGACAAACGACAAAAATATTTCTTTCTAGTACGAAAAATCTAAAAACAGTGCTTATGGTTGTTGGATTTTTTTTGACTAACAAACTCGTCCAAGTTACTTAGAAAAAAAACGTGAGTACCAAATCTGGACCAAATCGGACGTAAATTGCGGCCTTTATTGACCGAGCTAAGCGAGGTCTCCGTTTTAGCTTGACCGTTAGGCATTTCGTCCGTGCGTCTATCTATCAGTCTGTCTGAGTCACGATTACGGTCAAACGCCTTGACCGAGTGTCATGATTTTTTGCATGAATATTCCTTATTCCTAAGCCGAGCGATGTATATTTATGGGTTTTGTCCATTTTTCATTTTTAACCCCTTAAATAAAATAAAAATGGCGGCTGCACCGTTTCTAGCAGTGTAAACTTTTTTCCAAAACCAGTTTGTGGCTTAACCGTAATTCGAATTTAAAAACTAATAAAATTTTGCCAGTAGCAAATTTTATGTTCTACAAAATTGTTTTCTTGGTGTTTTTCCGCATCTCTAACGATAATAAGTTCACAAAATGGCCGCAAACTTCAAATTTGTTAAAAATAAAGCTTTTGTATTTTATCTATGTTTTTATACGATTATTTGGGTCTTTTTCTGTTATATCCCCGCATTTAAAAACTATTTTCTATAGAATGAGGATTAATCGGGATAGAACTACAAATAATAATAATAAAAATACCTAGAAGGTTCTAACCTAAAATATTTAGTCACAGTATGTTTACCTGTATTCTACATTTAACAGTCAAATGTAAAACAACGTCGTTGTCTGCAAGAATATTAGGCTAGAGTAGAATAGTAAAGTTACGCGTTTGCGATAACCCTTATCTAATATCCACAAAAACTGGAAACTTCCTTCCTTATGTTATGGAGTAGTTATAGTTATTTGGACATTTCCGATTAATCCTCGTTCTATAGAAAAAAGTTTGAGAATAGAAAATAGTTTTAGAAAATAGTTTGTAAATGCGGGGATATAACAGAAAAGGCCCGTTTATTTTTTAGATATCTTCATAAATCCTTATAATTGTATGGAGAGGGAGAGAGAGCGCAACCTGCTGTCTTGCTCTTTCCTGCATCAGTGTGGCCGCTGTGACTGTGAGTGAGTTGTGGGAACCGAGATTGGCATTGCGTCGCGTTTACTGAGTTGTAGTCTTGTACCAAATAAATTCTCTATTCATTTTGTTCCTTTGTTGCACCTCACAATATTTAGAGGCGAACACGAATAAATTGCAAAATGAGTTTTCACTGGTTAAACCTTCTACTTACTTCCTTACTGGCACACTATTTTTAACCTAATCTCAAAACCACATTTATTTTGTTATTTCAACGGGCGTAGTTCACAGAACTACTATAGTATGTATATTTTAATGATACCCCAAAACGAGTTCTGGGGACCAGATCGGTAATGATGACTCATTTTGACCTAAGGTCACACCTTAAGAGTCAATGCAATTAATAGCTCGTCTTTCCTATGGAAATTCGCTAATAAAATAATCATTAGCTACCCGTCTGAGTACTGCGCATGCGCACTAGATTGTACTTTTTCTTAAAGTGTAAAGTTATACAGTGTGGAGATACTAAAGGATGTGCTCTACGTGTAGAAGTGAAATAAACGGTCGGAATAAAAGTGTAATTTTGTCTTGATTTACAGTAGGTAAAAGTAGAGCCATTAAGCGCGTATAACAGCTCCAAGGTGTGAAAAATGTTCTGCAATAACTTTAGGGTGGGTTCTGGAATGGAGTGTTTTTATATATTAAGGGAGTTGCGAGTTATGTGTGACGGTGAGAAACGATAAAATATTGTAGTTATTAGTTAGTAGTACGTCATGAGATACAAATTTTCTGTTGCAAGAATAACAGCTAATGAAGAAAGACGAGATAGATGGGATGTGTAAGATTTACAGTGTAAATCAAAATAAACAGTACTGAAATTGTAATACAGTAAAACTCCAATTATCCGAACTCCAACTATCCGAACTCCAACTATCCGAACTCCAACTA
>JAGFPH010003689.1:77184-90400 GCA_018207615.1 Philaenus spumarius
TATCCGAACTAAAACTATCCGAACTCCAACTATCCGAACTCCAACTACCCGAACTAAAACTATCCGAACTCCAACTACCCGAACTCCAACTATCCGAACTCGAACTATCCAAATCGCCGATTATCTGAATCGCTTTCAGAATTTCAGGAAAAAAATTTGCAAACGCACTGCGATTTGCAAAATGATGATTCAGTCTACGCGCGCTATTGCACATAGGCTTAAAATTGGCGCAACGCTCTGTGTATTAAAAATTCTCCCGATACGGGGATTGACGTACGAAGCACGCATTGTATTGTGTATTGAAAATATTCCCAATACGGGGGTTGGCGTGCGAAGCACGCAATGTAGTGTGTATTGAAAACATTCCCAATACATGGGTTGGCATGCGATGCACGCATTGTATTGTGTATCGAAAATACTCCCAATACGGGGGTTAACGTGCGAAGCACGCAATGCACTGTGCAAAAGGGATTGCTGCATGTTTTTAACGACTCTAGTTGTTTATTTAAGAAGCTTTTGGTTCTCAGTGGCTCATTTCGGAAGAGCCTTTCTTTGAAGTAAAGCAATAGTGGCGACAAAGATGTAACAGGTGTCGCGATCTTGCTGGAACTACTGGGAACCAAAAATGGTTTGCGTTATTCGTGAAAAATCTTTCAAAAACTTGCATTTTTTATAAAAAAATCTACATATTTAATCACGAACAACTCAAAAAGTATTGACTAATTTAAATAACTTTGTAGGATACTTTTTGCTTGTCGTATCGATTCCTGTGTTTCTATACTAATATTATAAAGAGGTAAAATTGGTTTTTTTGTTTGTTTGTATGTAGGGGGTAATCTCTGAAACTACTAAACCGATTGAAAAAATAGTTTTACCCCCTTAACCCCCCTGAGCCTAACCCTTGAGCCTTGCTGGTTCTTTTAACCTTTATTATAACTGCTGTTATAAAATATACAAAATACTAATATTATAAATAGAGAAAACATTTTGTTGGTTTGTTTTATTTTGTATGTCTCTGGAACTACTGATCCACTGAAAAAATAGTTTTACTAATAAAACGCTTCACTATCTCTGAGTAGCATAAACTATAATTCATTTTGATAATAATATATTTTTTATTTAAATATATGTAATTTTACACGGAATAATTCTTAGGTTAGTCATAAAGTGATAAATTAGCATAGCAACCAATTGAATAAAATAACAGATAAAACAGCTGTTTGTTCTAATTTTTCCATTAACACCTGATTTCAAACTTTTAGGCAACTATTTGTATTTCTAACTTTTAGGTAAGGTTTTATTAAAGTGTAGACCTGAGCCTTGCTGATTCTTCTAACCTTTATTATAAGTGCTGTTATAAAATATACGAAATAATATGATCTGAACATTTAACATTATTTACCATCTTAGTTTTGGGGTTATTATTAATCCTACACCTTTATTATAAAGAAAACATAACATGAGTAAGTGCATAGCAATTTTCAATGGGGTTGACGTGTGGAGCACGCAGGGGTCTCCTCTAATTTTAAATATAATTATTTTCACCACCAGGGAAAAGGCCCGCATCGGTACTATGTCACTTAAATCGGTTGAGCCGTTTTTCAACTACTGTTCAAATTTCACGTAAATCGGTCTTTTCCTAAAGAATTCTAAGCGGAAAACCGTCATACACTGGGCTAAAAACTGAAGTTTATAGCTTAACTTTAATTTGTATATTTTTCTAAAAACAAAACATTTAAACGTATTCTACAATTTCAGTTTTATTTATTTGTTTGCATACTGTACCATATTATTTACTATTTAAAAACAATTAATTGTAGCTAGTATTTAATTTAGTAAAAACGTATTTATAAAACTAATTGTAATTAATGCATCGAATAACCGTAAAAGGGAACAAGAAAACCGCACGAAATAAAAAATAATTCGACCACGCAGCTGAACCGCTGACGTGAGTTGAGCAAATTTCCAAAATTAAGTTTATAGACCTACTAGCTGACCCGTACGGCGTTGCCCGTGGTGGTTGGTATTTTCAGTCTTTTTAAAGTAATTGTATTCTTTTTAAGTGTTCAGTCAGTGAGTGGTATTTGGCTTTTATATATATAGATCTTAAATAATAAAAGCACATTGTCATAATAATAAAAGTTCTGAAATTATGATTTTATTAACTTTGATCCCCCCAAACCCCTCCTAAAATTTCGAAATTTTTCATACCCTTTCTGAGTGAGCACCTATGGCCCTAGAGGAAGCTACATACCAAATTTCATTCCAATCCGTTCGGTAGTTTTGAAGAAGTCATTTTTTAATAACTTTGATCCCCCCAAACCCCCCTAAAATTTCGAATTTTTTCAAACCCTTTCTTAGTGAGCACCTATGACCCTAGAGGAAGCTACATACCAAATTTCATTCCAATCCGTTCGGCAGTTTTTGAGAAATCGTGATGAGTGTTCAGTGAGTCAGTGGGTTTTGGCTTTTATATATATAGATGTTTTAGGGTTTCAACCAGCAATTTGGGAAATAGGTGTATTCACTGCAAAATGGTTAGCACGCAATTCCGCATATTGGGAGTATCTTCAATACACAATGCATTGCGCGCTTACACGCCATTCCGAATATTGGGAGTATCTTCAACACACAAAACATTGAGTGCTTCGCACGCCAACCCCACGCTATAATCTACCACATGACTTTGAAACGGGTACTTCTATTGTATTTACGTTTTGATCGATTTTGGGGGAACCAAGCGAGCTATAAGGTCGCGTAAAAAAACAAAATGTTCAGAATAACATCCTACATTTATATTTGTAGAAAAAATATTATACGCCATTCCACATATTGGGAGTGTGTATCTTCAATACACAAAGCATTGCGTGCTTCGCACGATATTCCGAATATTGGGAGTATCTTCAACACACAAAACATTGCATGCTTCAAACGCCAACCCCCGTATTGGGAGTATCTTCAATACACAGTGCACACGCCATTCCGAATATTAGGAGTATCTTCAACAGGCAAAACATTGAGTGCTTCGCACGCCCACCCCCGTATTGGGAGTATCTTCAATACGCAGTGCATTGAGTGCTTCGCACGCCGTTCCGAATATTAGGAGTATCTTCAACACACAAAACACACAAAATAAAAAATGAAGCATGTGAATCATTGCCTCAATCCATGTGAGTTGGGTTTTAAATGTGTATAAAGCCTTGGCGGGAAGTTAAAATTGAACTTTCCTCAAACAAACATTATTGGAAATATTATTTCACTTCTTTATTTTCCGTTTCTTGCAAATCTACAGTATGCATCGGTATGTACATATTGGAATTGGAAGCCTCGCAGCAAATACGTTTCAAAAGATTCTATCCTAACCTATATAGTGAAGTATTGACAGTTGACATGCGGAAGAGAAAACAATATTTGATGTATGTAAATGCTATTTTATATAAAAATACCTTTATAAATATGCAAAGTGTATGAAGCTGGTTGCTGTATGAGGGAAGCGTAAACTGGTGTCTTTATTTACTCCACAGCGCTACGGCCCCGTAGAAATTTGGCCTCTTTAATAACTGTTTTATATTGATTTCTTTAGCCTTGCACACCAACCCCGGCAGAGAAGCAAATGCAAACAGATTATAGCATACTATGATATTATCACGAGAACGACATTGGCTTGGACAGAGATTTTTTTTATTCTTCGATAAACATTTTCAAATTAAATAAACGGTATCAGTTAACTGACACAAACTTTCTCCCAACTTACTGTAGTCAAAATAATATTGTTTTTAATCATTTTATTTACTACTTTTTAGAACAAAACAAAAAAATAATATTCTACCTACGTCAATCGTATAAAAAAGTTATTGTCCCAGGCGGGATTCGATCGCGCGACCTTTGAATTACTGGCCGTCCTCGCTACCGTTGTTCTACCCTGTGCGGCCGTCTCCGTGATGCTAGATTGACAACATAAACTTGTTTATTTTTTAACATTTCCCCATAATTATGAAACGCCGAAGTTTTGATAAAAGCGGGTGGTGTCATTTTGTTTGGCATCTTAAGCACTATAAATACTGAAAATTTGATCTAAATCGTTAGAGCCGTTTTTGAGAAATTTGCATTTTTGTCGTTTTTTATTGGTTTTTTGGGGTAAATTACCCTTAAAAATTAAAAATTCCAAAAAATGAAAAAAACGCCTGGAGATATTAGGGTTTAGTACCTACATATCAAATTTCATGAAAATCGGACCAATAGTGTCCCCTCTGGTCGTGTATACATACTGACACACTGACAGACAGACACCACGTTAAAAACACTTTTTTGGGTTCAGGGAGCACCAAAACAAAAAATTCCACTAAAAATATTTTTGGGTTCAGGGAGCACCAACACAGATAATTGCACTAAACAATTTTTTGGGGTTCTGGGAGCACCAAAACAGATAATTCAACTGAAAATTCAAATTCGAACATTTTTACGAAAACAATACTTTCTCCATATACTACGTATAGGGTGGAGAAAGTAAAAATACGACACAAATTTGATACAGTAAAGCAGTATTTCAAACTGGTCAAATATGTTTTTATTTGTTAACCTAACCTAAAAAAACTGTTGGTTGTGAACAATTCTAAATTTTCCAAGTTGGTTGCTATGATAATGAATGTGAATGCATTTCAACAAACTTTCATATTTACTTTTTGTTTGTTTGCCTTACTAGACTGGGTATAAATATTTCATAAATACCTGTGTATCACTTTTGGTGCTGCTCACAGTCCTGTTTAATGTCTCTATATTTAATGAGACAACGTACGTTTCGCCTTTCGATCAGGCATTTTCAAGTCACTTTTAGAAATCCATAAACAATAATCAGCATTATTTTAATGCACGTCAAAATATCACATTAAGTTCTTACACAACAAACGTTACACAACACAATTTAAAAATTTAAAAAAAAACGAAACGAGTATTAATTTAATTTACATAAATTCCAACGCACGGGTCTAAAAATTCAACAATTACATTTATTTATTACTACCTGACCCGTACGGTGTTGCCCGTGGTGGTTGGTATTTTCAGTCTTTTTAACGTAATTGTATTCTTTTTAAGTGTTATGTCAGTGAGTGGTATTTGGCTGATATATATATTTATATACAGATCTTAAATAATAAAAGCACTATTGTCATAATAATAAAAGATCTGAAATTATGATTTTAGTAACTTTGATCAACCCAAACCCCTCCTAAAATTTCGAAATTTTTCATACCCTTTCTTAGTGAGCACCTGTGTCCCTAGAGGAAACTACATACCAAATTTCATTCCAATCCGTTCGGTATGTTTGAAGAAATCGTGATTTAGTAATTTTTACCCCCCAAACCCCCCTAAAATTTCCAATTTTTTAAAACCCTTTTTTAGTGAATACTTATGGCCCTAGAGGAACTACATACCAAATTTTATTCCAATCTGTTCCGTAGTTTTGGAGAAATCGTGATTTAGTAATTTTTACCCCCAAACCCCCCTAAAATTTCCAATTTTTTAAAACCCTTTTTTAGTAAACACTTATGGCCCTAGAGGAACTACATACCAAATTTCATTCCAATCCGTTCGGTAGTTTTGAAGAAATCGTGATTTAATAACTTTGATCCCTCAAACCCCCACTAAAATTTCGAATTTTTTCAAACCCTTTCTTAGTGAGCACCTATGGCCCTAGAGGAAGCTACATACCAAATTTAATTCCAATCCGTTCAATAATTTTGAAATAATCGATTTTAATAACTTTGATACCTCCAAACCCCCCTAAAATTTTGAATTTTTTCAAACCCTTTCTTAGTGAGCACCTATTGCCCTAGAGGATGCTACATAGGCCTACCTAATTTCATTTCAATCCGTTCGGTAGTTTTTGAGAAATCGTGATGAGTGAGTCAGTCAGTGAGTGAGTGAGTGGTATTTCGCTTTTATGTGTATAGATTATAAGCACATATACTCCTCCTGTATACTAGATTATATGAGTAGATTGCACATGTACTCCTCCTGTCTATCACTGCACCGGCACTCAAACAGGTATTTATGAAATATAGAAATAGAAAAAACTTGTGTTGTTCAGAATAGGATTTTGATTCAAATCAGCTGTTTTATCTGTTATAGGGTTGGGAGTGAACATCCGTATTTTGATCATTTTTAACCCTTAAAATCTAGATTATTTTCATCGATTACTTGTGTATCTATGGTGCAAAGTTGAGTTTGTCGCACGGGATAAAGCCGATAGCGGCAAAGTTTATCGAGTGTGACTATTTAAACTTTGCACCCGTGATACACACAACGTTTTTCCAACAGCTACATTTTAAATTGGCGTTTTAGTTTTTTAAAAAGATCTGTTTTACAGAGGTTAGTTCTATAGCTGTTTACTTTGGGTAAAGTGCGCAAAATAAATAGTTGGCGTGCCAAAAGTATTACTCTACCGCACGTCAGCTGTTTAGCCGTGCGGTAAAGTAAAACAAAGAGGTGTAATTACTTGACGCTGAACGCATGTAGTTTAGTTTGCGCTTTGCAGTGAGTGTGCAAAACGTAATTTATTAAACAGCTGTAGGAAAAAATAATTTAAGTAAAATTACTAAGATAAAACTATGTACTGTACTTAATTGTATTGCGAGCTTGAAATACAACATTCCCCTTTCAACATCAAACGGGTTGGGTTTCTCGAACCGACTCCCTGACTTCTTTGAAACGATCTAATGGGCATTGTTAGGACCTCATCAAAGGGTTCCGTTATCGATGTATTTTAGGGTTGCTAATGGCTGTGCAGGACATCCACGCGACGCTATGCAGCCTAACATAAATGATTACAAAATATAACGGGAATGGGGAGCGTCGGTGGATGAATATTATTTTGTATAATGGGCGAGGACAGTGCGGCCGTTATTATGAAATATTGTCCGGGGCTGACACAATTACACCAGTCGGGATGTCGGCGTAAGTCTGGTATTGTAGCTTGTTTCGACATGGTTATGAATTATATCTTTCGAAACTCTTTTATCAACTCCTATAAAAGCGAGAGTACGTTAACCTCGCACGTACGTACGTGAGTAACTCATAATATAACAGCTGATTTCACCCATCATTTGCAATACTTAAACAAAATCCAGCGCAGATTATATATTGGGGTTATGTTAACAACATCAACCATTATAATTTCGTGTAATAAATACATTTAAGTAATCAGCTGTTTGCACTAATATTTCCATTAACAGCTGATATCAAACTTTGAATCAATTATTAATATTTTTAACTTTTAGTTTAGGTTTTTATCAACCCCTTTAAAAGTTAGAGTTCGTGAGTAACATATAATATAACAGGTTATTTCACCCATCATCTGCAATATTTAAGCAAATCCAGTGTCGATTATAATTTGGGGTTATATTTACAACTTGAATCATTTAATTTCTTATGAAGTTGATTTTTTGAAATATGAGTTACAGAAATAATGTATGTTATAAAACGTTATAATATTTGCTTTGATGTTATAAACTGTATACAAATGCAACCTTTTATCATCGAAATATCCCTTTATCCTATTAATTTAAATGAGCAATTCTTGTTAGCTATCTTTGTATCTGTAGCGGATCTCGAAAACGGCTCTAACGATTTTCATGAAAATTTGCATACAGGGGTTATTTGACGTCAGGAATTGAATACGCTAGGTCTTATTCCTTCAGAAACGCGCATAAAGTCTGAAAAATGGGCATAAAATTTAAAATATGAACTTCTTTTTACACCACCTTTCAAGTCACTTAGAAGGCGAATAGGTACAGCTTCTTTTTATTTTAGGAGAAAATATTCTCCTATCTTTTTTCTGAGAATCCGACGAAGTTTGACTTACATTTTCGTGTTCAGAAAAGTACAGAGATTATTTTTGTGTATTTGATTTTGTTTGCACAAATATGTTTGAAAAAAGGAACCAAAAAGAGGCCTTAATTTTGTTATAAATATACAAAAATGAAATATATGTACATTATTTCTGTGTATTTGATTTTGTTTGCACAAATATGTTTGAAAAAAGGAACCAAAAAGAGGCCTTAATCTTGTTATAAATATACAAAAATGAAATATATACATTATATTGTATTAAGTAGGGAAAAATCTCTTTTAAAAACTAAAGAATAAGGTAAGGAGGCGTATTCTAAATTTTAGCCATTTAGCCTAGATCACGAAAACAAAAAATATGTTTCCAAAACATGCTGAAAATGAGGCCTAATTTTATCTAAAATATATTTCACAAATTATAAAATGCGTAGGGTATTACAGTTTAACAAGCGCCAGTCAGAAACGCAATGAAACTGTAGAAAAATACTTTTGGATTTATTGCACAGACCTATTGCAGAAAAACGTTTTCAATTTTCAGTCAAGCGCAAATTGTTTTAGTAAATAAAGAAAAATGAAAACGTTATTTTACGAAAACTTTATTTACTCTGAAAACACAAATATTTGCATCACAGACTCCAGAGTCTAGACGAAACTGACAAATGCTATTGGCTGTTCGAAAACCTTTCACGTTTTCTCTTCTTTACTTTGACTTAATCAGAATGTAAAAACCCTGCGCAAGTATGGTTATTCTATGCGAATGAATTTGAATAGTCAGTGTTTTAAAAATAAATTGTCCAGTTTAGAAACCGTAACATCTGTTTATTTCGCCCATGTCCGTGCCCGGCTGAGATAAGCAGTGACGTTCTCTGTTTAATATTTGATTTTCCGTATTAAAAAAACGAACAATTAGAAGAATTTTTAATTTAAAATTTAATCAATCATCCAAACCTTTAAAAATTATTAAAATTTTAACCTTGCCGTATATTTATGTACAAAGTATTGTATTGTCCCAAATTTCACCTCCAGAAATGCTTAGTTTTCGAATTATCTGAATTTGTTTTTGTACTAAAACCTTTGGAAATATAAAAGACTAGGAAAAACAACTGCGTGCTCCGCTCGCCAAACCCGTCGGAACCTTCTATACACATAATCATGTTATGTTTTCTTTATAGTAAAGGTGTAGGATTAATAATAACCCCAAAGCTAAGATGGTAAATAATGTTAAACGTTCAAATCAAATTATTTCGTATATTTTACAACAGCAGTTATAATAAAGGTTAAAAGAACCAGCAAGGCTCAGGTCTACACTTTAATAAAAACCTAACCTAATCGTTAAAAATACAAATAAATGCTTCAAACGTTTGAAATCAGCTGTTAATGGAAATATTAGAGCAAACAGCTGTTATCTGTTATTTTATTCAATTGGTTGCTTTGGCAATGAATGTGTTGGTTTATCATTCTAGGCCTAATAGTAATTTATACACTTACTTTTCTATATGCTCAAAAACTACTCACCCAATTTTACTAAAATTTCACAATTAATTTACAAATAAATATTAAAACCAGGATTGTTTAGAGAATATGGTCACTACAAACAAATAGATTTAAATGGGGTAGCTACCCCTACACAGTAACAATAAATAGCACTAAATTCCTGCAAACTATAAATCTAAAATTATTTAATACTAGGGGAGACCACTGCGTGCTTTGCACGCCAACCCCCAGTGGAACCTTCTAAAAACATACGTTTTGTTTTATTTATAATAAAGTTGTAGTATTAATAATAACCTCAAAACTAAGATGGTAAATAATGTTAAATGTTCAAACCAAATTATTTCTTATATTTTATAACAGCAATTAATAATAGTTAAAAGAACCAGCAAAGCTCAGGTCTACACTTTAAAACCCTAACCTAAAAGCTAGAAATACAAAAAAAAAAAATGCTTCAAATTTTGAAATCAGCTGTTAATGGAAATAAGGAAGCAAACATCTATATTATCTGTTATTTTATTCAATTGGTTGCTATGGTAATAAATGTAAATACATGTGTTGGTTTATCATTCCAGGCCTAACCTAAGATTTTTTCAGACTAAATTTACAAATATTAAAATAAAAAAAAGTTTTTACCGAAATGAATTATAGCCTATGTTACTCAGGGATAGTGTAGCTTTTTATTAGTAATACTATTTTTTCAATCGGTTCAGTAGCGTCAGAGATTACCCCCTACATACAAACAAACAAACAAACAAACAAACTTTACCTCTTTATAATATTAGTATAGAAGACTAGGGGAAACCCCTGCGTGCACCGCACGCCAACCCCGTTGGAACCTTCTATACACATAATCATGTTATGTTTTCTTTATAATAAAAGTTTACTATTAATAATAACCACAAAGCTAAGACGGTAAATAATGTTAAATGTTCAAATGAAGTTATTTCGTGTATTTTATAACAGCAGTTATAATAAAGGTTAAAAGAACCATTAAGGTTCAGGCCTACACTTTAATTAAAACCTAACCTAACATTTAGAAATACAAAATTTGAAATTAGCTATTAATGGAAATATTACATTAAACAGCTGTTATCTGTTATTTTACTCAATTGGTTGCTTTGGTAATAAATGTAAATACATGTGTTGATTTATTAGTCTAGGCCTAGCCTAAGAATTTTTTCCGACTAAATTTACAAATATTGAAATAAAAAAATGTTTTTATCGAAATGAATGATAGCGTATGTTACTCAGTGATAGTGTAGCTTTTTATTAGTAAAACTATTTTTTCAATCGGTTCAGTAGTCCTAAAGATTACCCCCTACATACAAAAAAAAAAACTTTACCTCTTTATAATATTAGTATAGATATAGATTATTATTAATGGTTATAAAAACTTATTTACAATTCGATTACTTAAGTCAAAGGGTTAAAATGGGATAACTAAACTTAAAATTAAATCAAGCAATAGCGAACTATGTACCACTGGTCTATACTAGTATTATAAAGAAAGTTTGTTTTTTTGTTTGTATTTACTGTAGAGGGCAACCTCTGGAACTACTGAACCAATTGAAAAAAATGTTTTACTAATAAAAAGCTACTCTATCCCTGAGTAACATAGGCTATAATTAATTTCGATAAAAACCTCTTTTTATTTCAATATTTGTAAATTAAGTCGGAAAAATTCTTAGGTTATTAGGCCTAGACTAATAAACCAACACATGTATTTACATTATTACTATAGCAACCAATTGAATAAAATAACAGATAACAGCTGTTTTCTTCAATCCATTAACAGCTGATTTCAAACTTTGAAGCAATTATTTGTACTTCTAACTTTTAGGTTAGGTTTTTATTAAAGTGTAGACCTGAGCCCTGCTGGTTTTTTTAACTTTTATTATGGGCCCTAACTGCTGTTATAAAATATACGAAATAATTTGATTTGCAAATTTAGCATTATTTACCGTCTTAGCTTTGGATTTATTATTAATCCTACGCCTTTTATTATAAAGAAAACGTAACATGATTACGTGTGTAGAAGGTTCCAACGGGGATGGCGTGCGGAGCACGCAGGGGTTTCCCCTACTTGTTAATAAACTGACAAATACCAAGTAAACATTCATCACTATTTAGTTTAATTTTTCCTAAAAACATGTTTAACGTTGACGAAGCATTACTACATCAAATTAATTGAACAACATTTCCCTTCCTCTGCCTTATTATTTATTTGTAAATTCAACGCACCCCCTCCGCCCTGCTTCAGCCCCCATGAAGCATGTACTGCGGGTTTAATGATGCCCGTTTAGCGACCCTACAATACAACAATAAGAGAATCCTTTGACACACAGTTTAACTAGACCAATTTGTTCCCGGTAAAGACGTCTGGTTGTCAGAGTATTTTACTCCAGGAAAGGGTGGAATTATTGCGGATTCTGTGCGGCGGGTTTGCATAAGCACTTAGTTGTAGGCGTACGCGGTTATGAAGTGCAATTTTAAAACAAGTTGACCAATTCAAATATATAAATAAATATTGAGTTTGATTTGAGAGAAGATATACTATAGAATAAACTTAGTAGAATAAATTAGAATAAACACTAAATTTCACAACTAGTACGTTTATTAACTCAAACGCATTTCAAAGACAAAGTCGCCAACTTCAGTGATGCACGAGCTGCAATAGTCAAACTATAACTAATCTTACAGTGTTTCACCTCCCGTATCTATGCATAACTTAAAAAGGTGTGGCTCAAGACTACGTTACATTAGTAAGGCGTTAACAATTGCCTCGCGTTATTATAACTAGCCTAACAATAACTATATAACTGAACAAGTTACTAAGTAATAATGAATTAGGACCCATACAAAATTCTAGGTTCTAGTGGAGGACGTCGTGACTACAGGTTTTAATAGAATTACACTATATATCACTTTTTCCTATATATATAATGAAATTAGACACTTCACTGATCGCGGGAAATCAATTATAAACATTCTAAAAGAAATATAACATAACAAATTAACAAACCAAAAATCGCTTATGGGATTTAACACAGACAATGAACAGCCATTTTAATACGCGATAGGAACAGGGTTGCCAGATTGGTTGCAATTAGATTTGAGTGGGTTTATCAGTGCCTCCTATATTGCCTAAAATTAGAAAATAATAACTGTTTAAGTTAGAACCCTACCTCTGGTTTTTTAAAAATTCTAATTATATATTGTGATAATAAGGACGAAATATTATAATTTATACTGTTATCGGTAACATACTGTGACTAAACAGTATAGGTCGGTACCTCTAGTTTTTTTTATTCTAATTATATAATGTGATAATAACGACGAAATATTATAATTATACTGTTATCGGCAACATACTGTGACTAAACAGTATAGGTCAGTACCTCTAGTTTTTTTTTATTCTAATTATATAATGTGATAATAACGACGAAATATTATAATTATACTGTTATCGGCAACATACTGTGACTAAACAGTATAGGTCAGTAGGCCTCTAGTTTTTTTTTATTCTAATTATATAATATGATAATAACGACGAAATGTTATAACTATACTGTTATCGGCAACATACTGTGACTAAACAGGATAGGTCAGTACCTCTAGTTTTTTTTAATTTTAATTATATAATGTGATAATAACGACGAAATATTATAACTATACTGTTATCGGCAACATACTGTGAATAAACAGTATAGGTCAGTACCTCTAGTTTTTTTTATTCTAATTATATAATGTGATAATAACGACGAAATATTATAATTATACTGTTATCGGCAACATACTGTGACTAAACAGTATAGGTCAGTACCTCTAGTTTTTTTTTATTCTAATTATATAATGTGATAATAACGACGAAATATTATAA
>JAGFPH010003689.1:95400-107874 GCA_018207615.1 Philaenus spumarius
AATAGTGCTTTTATTATTTAAGATCTATATATATATATAAAAGCCAAATACCACTCACTGACTGAACACTTAAAAAGAATACAATTACGTTAAAAAGACTGAAAATACCAACCACCACGGGCAACGCCGTACGGGTCAGCTAGTTGATTACATAAATATTAATGGTGAAATTACAACACACGCAACGATTCGAGTTACAGGGGATGGTCGTGTATATTCTGATCTCTGTCTTACATTAGCTACTTGTAGGTTACCGGTCATAGTAATTTATGTGAAAGTATCAGAGTGTACAATCATCTGTTAGCATTGGCTTTGCCAGGTCCTCGCCGGTATTGGTGAGCGAAGCGAGCAGCGTCGGAACCCCTGCTCTCTTATAAATAAAAGAAATCTAAAGTTAAATTTTATCAAACTAAACATGTTTTGTTTTACGAAGGCTATTATCAAAAATTTGATTAAAAGGTTTTAACCAATTTACTTTCCAAGTTGTATTTAACCTTAACCTACCATGTAGCCAAAATTAAATCTCTTAAAACCCATTTACGTAATAATGTAGGTTATACACAGTTAGTGTAACTTATATGATTCACTAGCCTAAAATCGTATTAGATTAATAAAACATAATTAAATTGAATGATCTAATATCGAATTCCGCCCAATTTAAAAGTATCCCAGTTTGACATCTACCCGCATATATATCAAACCACCTAAGGGGGTTACGTATATGTCGAAACTATAATGAATGTCCTGGAGAGCGTCCTAGATGTACTGATTATACTTCCTTTCGTCTAGAATCTATGATTGATTCTCCTACAACAACAGAAAAGTCCCACCCCCTCTATAATTTTTTTTATTAATGGAAATAGACAGATTTGCTTTGGGGATTGTTAACATGACCAAAAATTGAGTTTTTTTTTGGTGTATCGTAAATTTCAAACCCTCCCATAAAAATGGGGTATCTTGGTGGTAAGTCGAAAATTTTATACGAGAACCCCTATTGAGAGACACCTCATTTTACAGGTCTTGATAAAAGAAGAGGCGCAAATCGGAGATCTGTATGTTGATTCTATCCAACATTAATGGCCAATCAAAGTTATAATTTTCCCAAAAAACTCCTATTTCAAGGTTTCATTCAATGTTACAATGAGTAAAACCTTTAGCACCCGCCTCATTTTCACTCAGGTTAAGTGCTCGGAATGAGGACGATTGCCTTCTTGACAAAAATTCAGCCTGGACTCAAAGTGTTGCCTAACATTTAACAACATTTCTGGTGTGATAAGGTGACGAGCGTGTTCGACCCTTACTATGTTTTATTACTTAGATTGAGTGACCTACCGTACTGGATGAAACCCTTGTAAAAAATAACAGATGTATCATCTTTAACATTTTGATGTTATTTAAAGAGGGACAATTATAGTTCAGATAATGTTATTGGTTTCTGATTAGTATAATGGTGAATTATGTTTAAATTTATCACATTTTATTCTTACCGAAGTTATTTTTGTGTTTTTTTTTTTAAAGAATAGCAAATTTTTGGGTTATTTCATAAGGAAGATAATATGTTTAAAGAGGTTTTTTTTTCGAATTAATGTTAAGAAACTTTGGAATCAGTTTATTATTATTCACAACCAACTGTTTTTTTTAGGTTAGGTAAAAGCAAACAAAAGACTTTACTCTATTATAATACAAACATCTGATGTTGCATATTGTAGGCCTATTGTTTCCTTTAGTTGGTAATTTTTTAAATATTATTGGTAAAATTACAACAATTTGCCAAAATGAAGTTTATAGGCCTATGTTTTAGGGTTTCAACCAACAATTTGGGAAATAGGTATATTCACAACGTTAGCACGCCATTCCGCATATTGGAAGTATCTTGAATACACAAACCATTGCGTGCTTCTCACGCCATTCCGCATATTGGGATTATCTTCAATACACAATGAGTTGCGTGCTTCTCACGCCATTCCGCATATTGGGAGTGTCTTCAATACACAATGAGTTGCGTGCTTCTCACGTCATTCCGCATATTGGGATTATTTTCAATACACAATGAGTTGCGTGCTTCTCACGCCATTCCGCATATTGGGAGTATCTTCAATACACAATGAGTTGCGTGCTTCTCACGCCATTCCGCATATTGGGAGTATCTTCAATACACAATAATTTGCGTGCTTCTCACGCCGTTCCGCATATTGGGAGTATCTTCAATACACAATGAGTTGCGTGCTTCGCTCGCCATTCCGCATATTGGGATTATCTTCAATACACAATGCATTGCGTGCATCGCAAGCCATTCCGCATATTGGGAGTATCTTCAATACACATAGCACTGCGTGCTTCACACGCCAACTATCGTATAGGGAATATCTTCAACAAACAATGCATTGCGCGCTTTGCACGCCAACCTCACGGTAACATAAACCACATGGCTTTGAACCGGGTATTTTTATGGTATTTTACGTTTTGATCGATTTTGGGGGAACCAAGCGAGCTGTAAGGTCAAAAACAAGCTGAAAAAACAAAATGTGAAGAATAACTTCCTATATTTATATTTGTAGAAAAATAAAAATAAAATTCATTCTCGTAGTAAAAATCTAAAAACATAGATACTTCCGGTCAAAAAATTGCTTTCGATTGTTGGATTTTTTTTTTGCTAACAAACTCGTCCAAGCGGCGTAGACAACCAACATGTGTACCAAATTTGAACCAAATCGGACTTTGACGTTGACTTAGTCGTGGGGCGTAGCACTTGAAATGCATCAACTTTGACAACTATATTTGTAATTAATATTTCACCCACTAAATATCATCCAATCACAATAAATAAAAAAAAGTTGGAAAGGTAATGATCTAAACTTTATTTTTTGTAACTACAAGTTTTTTCTAAAACATATATTTACATACGTAATCATCGTTGCAGTTGATCAGTTTTCTACAACACACGTCCGAATATTCGCCGAATTTAATCATAAAACACAACGAAATAACGTATCTTTCTTCCCTCTCTAAAGCCCGCCCAGTACTTATTCTAAATTAAACCTAGATATCGTTGTATTCTTCACAATTTACCCTATATAATACTGCCATCCAATCAAAAATCGGACAAATAGTTTTAAAGTTGTTGGGTGTTTTGTAGACCCTTGCAATTGGTCAGTTTTCAAACCAATAAACAGCCTTACTTATTACACTTGATTTCTGTGTGACCACAATATATTTTTAGAGATATTTTGGTATCTTTGTAAACATAATGATTCAAGATAACTTTCCCTGTAAACCAAATATGTTATATTTGAACAGTTTTTTGTGTAGGGCCGTGGCAAAGTGACTGCTAATACGTTCTCATCTAACGTTTGAATTTTAACCCTAACGGACTTTTATAACATGGGTAGACATATGAGTTATCGCGCGCATCTCGTATAGCTTGTATGGACGAGATATTTTTATATTTGTTCTCACTTTTGTTATTCAAATAATTCTAAGTCAAACACTTTTATGAAAAGATAGTTTACAAGTTTACAGTTCAATTCTTTGATTTATTCTCTACACTTTGTTATAATTATATTTCATTTTTGGCTAAAGCAAATATTCCTAAATTACGTTTCAAACTAGGCCTAGTTTTGTTAGCAGTCGTGTTGATGGAACATAAAAACTGGTGTTTTCAAAATAAGAAATTTGAAATTGATAAATGTTTTCATACATTTCTATTTAGAACTAAATTACGCTTAAGTAAAATTACAAAAAATGTTTACTACTTGTTATGTAGGCCTAAAGTTGAACATTTCTCTTTCATTACTGAACATTTTTTGTTTCTTGAGCTAATAACTTTTACAATTTTACCTAAATAAATTTTGTAATTGCATATGTGAACTCTTTGAACCTTTCTCTACAAAAAAGGTGCAGAACACTTTTGGATTGGTATACAATTACTATATTTGGTAAATTTTTGAAAATATGCTTGCACCCGCACCGAAATGACTTGGCGTTGCAAAACATTAACATGGACAGTTGTAGGGTACAATGTATCAAACCCCATCTTAATCGAAAAGTAATAATTAACCAATAAATAAAAGAGAATTATCTATGACATTCATTAGCCTAGCCTACCTAAGAGAACCAACCTAACCTCTTGTAAAGAAATAGCCATAAAGTACTAGGAAGTATATACGAATTTCAAAATTACATGATACTATTACCAATCAAGCCAATGTTATGATCTTTAGATAGTAAAAACCGCACACATAAATAACTGAGTTAGAAAAGAAATCACGATAGCAAACTTGATTAAAATTTTAGCCTAGAATTAGGGTAACCTGAACTAACTAAACAAACACACCAACAATTGTAAATTTTATAACAGATTACACTAAGCACAGCACAAACACCCACATACATACATCATTTATTTATTTATTCAATCATTCTGTATCGTAAGTTAAAACTAGTATAAGCACGGACTTTTACAGTTTGTTATGAACAGAAGGTAAACATAGACAACCGCCATGTTTAATTCATATCGCTACGTGAATCAAAGATCGTCTAGAATACAGTACCAAAACTAAATGTTTCAAATCAGATAAATAACCCTAAGTCGTAACCAAAAGCTAAAGAACCGAATTTTAAAATTAGTATAATAATTATCAACTAGATTAGACACAATAGAATATAATAATTAGATTAATTAGTCTCTCAACACCATCTATACTCAAAACAACAACTATTCAACATGCGTCAAACCAGTGTTATTTTAATACGCGGATTTTTATAAATTTAAAAGTAATAAATAATATTTTGGCGAATCATAAGTATTCAATCATCTGTCAGAATTAAAATACCAGTAACATAATTAAAATAAAAGCAAAAAGTGACAAAATAAACGTTTGTAGTAAACTCCACCAGAAATTTAGTATTAATACACTGAGGAGCAATTCAAAACATCAGTAATGTGTGACGTAAGTCGGACAGCTTAAGAAAAGAACCAATCGTAACGCAAGATGCCGGATGACGTCATGTCCGATACGCCGTTCGAAGGGGACCACGAGAGAGAAGCTAAAAAAAACGACGCTTGGCAGAAAGAGTTAAGAAGTGTTAGCGTCACCTCCAGTTTTATAAGATCGTCGGAATGTGCATCGTAAATATTCAAAGTGACTATTAAAATTCTAATTGTAAATTCAATGAAAAGTACCAACAGAACTGGTATATTCTGTTTATAACTTCTATATATCAACTATGAACTCTTTTGAACTATGAACAGTAAAATTTAAACTATAAAGAAAATTTAAAATATAAAATGCCAACCTTTTAGATCTTTCAAAGTAAATTCATTATTGCGTATAAATAAGTAGCTATCAATCTTATTCATATCAGCACGATTACCTACCCCGAGAACATTAATTGATTAACCTATTTAACTTATTTATATTTTGACATTGAACTAGCCTAATATGAACTCTAATTTACTTCCACTGTGCTAAATAAGGTGTGCTAAGCCGAAGGCATTTCCATAATTGTATTAAAGACAATATATTTTCCAACCTAAGGATGTTAAATAACAATATATTGTATAAATTATTTCTGTTGAGTTAATAAATCTATGTTTATTTCTTGTGACCTAATTCCATCTGATATTAATTTATTGTTTACAATTTAGGAATTTAATACTGATCTGAATTGAGTAGGGTCAGAATATTAGACTTTCTAATAACAAAAAAAGGAAATTACATAATAAATTATAGTTTATAAATTATAAAAGACTCCCAACTTTGGGACAAGTATTTTATTATAGTTTACATTAAATATTCATTATAAGGGTTAATGACATCCCAAAACCTGTTCTGGGGACCATAATCGGTGCTCATCTGCTAATCCCGACCTTGGCTCTTACCATAAGTGCCACTACAATAGCTCATTTTTCCTATTAGCCCAGTCGGTATAGGTTACAACTACCAGTAATTTGCAATACGTCTGAATTTTTTTTATAAGTACATTAAAGTATGTAGATTAACATAAAAAAAGTTTACCAGTCTATCGATTTCCCAAAGTCGAAAAAAAAATCGATTATCATTTTTTTTTCGATTATCCTTAATATTTCGAGTTGGGATGAAGATAGAGGAAAGTAAAAATACCACCGTGTAGAAGACGTATTTTTCAACAAAAAAGGTCATATGTATTTATTTCGTCCGAGCAATGGTTTGTCAGGAAAAAATTCGATAATGCAGGTATGTATTTTGCAGCAGGGGAAATCACTAAAAGGTAACATCTTATTCATATGTCATTTTCAAGATAACAAGCTGAGCCTCATCATAAATGTTTAAAATATATATTTTAACTCCTATGTCAAGTTTCAATTCGATATATTAAAATTCGGCCAATTTAGAATGAGCCAACGCTTCATATATGAATAAGATGTCCCCTTTTAGTGATTTCCCCTGCTGCAAAATACATACCTGCATTATCGAATTTTTTCCAGACAAACCATTGCTCGGACGAAATAAATACATATGACCTTTTTTGTTGAAAAATACCTCCCCTACACGATGGTATTTTTATTTTCCTCTATCTTCATCCCAGCTCGAAATATTAAGGATAATCGAAAAAAAAATGATAATCGATTTTTTTTTCGACTTTGGGAAATCGATAGACTGGTAAACTTTTTTTATGTTAATCTACATACTTTAATGTACTTATAAAAAAAATTCAGCCGTATTGCAAATTACTGGTACTTTTGGTCTAAATTGACCTCTACCGACTGGCCTATATGGAAATTCGCTATTTAGGTGGCTCAATCCCATGCTCGCTTCGCTAACCAACAACCGTGGCGACTAATGGCGAAGCAAATAAAAACAGACTACAGTATAGGGCCTACTCTGATATTTTCATGGAAATGAAGACTAAGTAGGACAGATTCACTTGGATTGGGGGGATGGTGATGAGGGCAGTGACGACCAATGCACAAAGTTAAACAGAAATCAAAATAGACCCGCACCATGGCCAATAACTCGAACTACAACATGCTTTCACCATTAATATTTAAACAATAAATAATCAGCATTTCAAGCAAATTCTGATATTGCACTAAAGGAAACAATAAGACATGTAACTCTGTTTTATCTGTTGTAGAACTTGGGAGTGATAAATTTTAATTTCAGTAAATAAATTTCAGTCGGTACATAGCTGTATATACGAATATATATAAATGTATTTAAATGTACTAAAACATTAAAATATACTCACAGGTTAGGGATGACGATTGATAAGTCCTGATGAGGTGGGCGGTGGGGTAGCGAGAGGAGGGTGAAAAGTCATTAGGATTCAAGACGGGCTGGAGAGTCTGACAGCTGAAAAATGAAGATGAAAAAAGAAATGGAAAAGCTAGGAATGCGCTGCAAAACAATGGACAAGTAATGCATTATTAAGAAATATTTTGCCCAAGATCTTCTCGGTTCTAAACGTGAACGTAATATTGAATTAGCGAGGCACACGTGCACATGTACGAAACTTATGAGTGGCGTGGTATTTGCAAGGTTGATAAGTTGTAGAGTTCATAAATTACTAGCTTTCGTTGTCCTACTTCAAAATAGGCAACTTTTCGAGAAAATTTTAACTTTCGAAAATGAAACGAAACACAGTTCACGAAAAATTAATATATAAACTTGGGTCTTATACTTGGTGCCCAGTAACTTGATATAACAACTTGATTTATTCAACACTAGAAAGCCCCCATAAAAAATCACAGGCAGACTAATTAGATACACATTAGTAATATATCATTTAAAATAAACTGTACCAGGAACTGGCACATACTTTCTTACAAATATATTTAAATTATTAAACAGACTCACCGTCTTCATAATAGTAGGTGGGGTAGGAGAGGTGATTGATTAAAGTAGGAGATTAACTAATACATATTATTATTATTATTATTATTATTATCTAAAGAGAAAACTATTCTATCGATTTGGAACAAATTTGCACCAAACACGTCAATTAGGCCTGTATAGATGCATTAAAAAAGGTTTTGAAAATCAACCCCCTTTATGGCTAAAAACCCCCAAAAATCTGTTATTATTATTATTAGCTAAACGAGAATTTGTAGAAAGATGCAGTTTTTTTGTATATGGTAGGGTACATTAAAGGCTACAAATAAGCCAAATTTTATCAAAATCGTTGGAGCCGTTTTTTTATTAAAAAATAACAGATTTTTTGGGTTTTTTGCCAAAAAGGGGCTTGTTTTTAAAAATTGTCAAAACCGTTTTTCGTGCATCTGTACAGGCCTACTTGACATGTCTGATGCAAATTTGTTTGAAATCTATCGAATAGTTTTCGCTATAGCTTTGTATACATACAGACATACACAGACATACATACAGACGTACAAACAGAAATTTTGTAAAAACCACTTTTTTGGACTCAGGGGGTCCCAAAACGGATACTTCCACGAAAATCTCAACATCGATTTTTTTGCGATCACTATACTTTCTCTATACTAGGCCTGTAGTATAGTGAGAAAGAAAAAATACTATTTACAAACAACAGACTTTATCTAGGCTGCCTAACTATGCTGACGGCGATTTTTATCTCGGTAAATGTGTACAATTATAATTATTGTATATAACTGTAGGTCTATTTAAAGAAAGATACACATATTATCTTTTAATTGCTTTTTATTTCATATCGATAGATCAAATGATTTAGGAGTTCTGTCATTAATATTATAGTGAAGAAATTAATAATCGAATATGTTATACGGAAATGTACGAATGTTTCCGAAGTTAAACGAATAGGTACCTTCTTTAAATTTGTATAAACGAATACATTGATGATAAAAGGTTGTTGTACTTATATTCATTTTATAATCTCAAAACAAATATCACAACGTATTATAGCATACATTAGTTCTATGACTCATATTTTAAAAAAAATCCACTTCACAAGAAATTATAATGATTGAAGTTGAAAACATAACCCCAAAGTATAATCTCTGCTGGGTTTGTTTAAGTATTACAGACGATGGGTGAAATCAGCTGTTATATTATATGTTACTCGCGTACGTACGGACGTACACTCGCTTTTATAGAAGTTGACTATGGGCTCCTGCTCGTTTCCGCTCGCATACCCCAGTGGCGACTTATGCCGAAGCCAATGAAAACATACTACTGTAAACTCTGATATTTGCAGGGAAATGGCTGTTGATTAGGACAGGACAGAGGCACTTGGATCTAAGTAGAGGGGGGAGGTAGTTGTAAGCGTCTCCTTAAAACTCTCAAATTGCTAATTCACGAATAGTCTTCCGAACTGATTTCTCGGGACAATAGATGGGCAGATCTGGATGAACTGATGTATGTAGGTCCGATTGTGAGTCAGACACGTATCCTTTAACGTGGGAATCTCTCCCTCTACCATTCCACTCGGTGATAATTCCAATTAAGACTGACATACTACTTTCTCACTATACTATAGTATAGAGAAAGTATAGTGATCGCAAAAAAATCGATCCGCTTTGGGACCCCCTGAGTCCAAAAAAGTGTATTTTACAAAATGTCTGTCTGTATGTATACAAAGCTAGAGCGAAAACTATTCGATCGATTTCAAACAAATTTGCACCAGACATGTGCAAGTATATATGCACGGAAAACGGTTTTGAAAATTTTTGAAAAACAACCCTCTTTTTGGCCAAAAAAACGCAAAAAATCAGTTAATATTTTTTTTATAAACAACGGCTCTAACGATTTTGATAAAATTGGGCTTATTTGTAGCCTTTAATGTACCCTGCCATATGCAAAAAACAGCATCTTTCTAAAAATTGTCGTTTAGCTAATAACTATTATAATAACCGATTTTTAGGGTTTTTTTGGCCAAAAGGGGGTTGTTTGTCAAAACCTTTTTTCGTGCATCTATACAGGCCTAATTGGCGTGTTTGGTGCAAATTTGTTCGAAATCGATCGAATAGTTTTCTCTCTAGATAATAATAATAATAATATTTATTAGTTAATCTATTACTTTAATAAATCATCTCTCCTACCCCTCCTACAATTATGAAGTCACAGTGAATCTGTTTAATAATTTAAATATTTTTGTGAGAAAATATGTGCCAGTTCCTGGTACCGTTTATTTTCTTTGTTTTTTACTGATTTTCAAATAAAAGACTGATTTTCGAATAAAAGACCGATTCATGCCACGAAATCGTTGTTTTGTAATAATAATATAATTATTTTACTACACACTTATTTTATTTCAATAATTATTACCTACACCTCGATACATTGTTTTGTAAAAAATATTTTACCTACCACACAAATGTTTTCTAAATAAAAATCAATGTTATTTAATCGCGACTTGAATTAAGTCAAAAATATTTATAAAGCCTACAATCTAAATGTTGAACTTAATATTTTGTCCATTTCACGCTACAAAACAAATTCCTCACCTAGTTGCAGTACAGACTGGACTGGATTGGATTTTGCAAGTGACTCGTGTCCGCAATACACTCCGGACCCGTACAGGTCCGTCGGACTCGGATCCGGAATGTAGCTCCGAAGAACTGGATGTAGATCCGGATCCGACTCCTTAAAAAAACTCGGGACTACGCGTAAAAGACTCGCTTCCTCGTTCAACACGTTCTTCGGTCACACTTGGTCGTTCCGTACTTTTCCCCTTTGCAAAGGCAACCGGTGTCTTCAAACTGATGATATTATCTACGGACGTTATTAGGGAAAGGATGATTACATTTAAACTTAATACGGAACGCACGTTGTACAGTATCTACAGATTCATACTCTGCACACTGTAAAAAAAATTCTGTTCACTTTGTTACTAGCGCTTTCTAAAGGCAGACAGAGGAAACAGGGCACGGGCATGCGCACAAGTGTTCCAACAAATCTGTTTGTATTGCTCTTTCATTTGATGTATTATTTGTAATTTTAAGTTAATTGTAATAAATAATGCAAAACCTTAGATCCGTTATAAGCATTTTGAAACAACCTGTATATATTAATTGTTCGTGAAACTATGTGATTAAGTGTATTTATTCATTGACAACGGAGATATTCCTCCCGAGAACTTGAAAATGGCTGAATAGCCGAAACGGCCATCGTGTAAATAACGACGTATGACTATTGGTGACGGTAAGTCATTATTATATTAATTTATAACAATAGTCGGAATGGCAAAAAAACATAACTTGTGATCAAAAGTACATTCAAAACCAATGTACAACTTTTAAACATAAAAAAGAGACAAACCAAATTCGAAATACTGAGAGTTGTGGCTCGGACGTAATTGAATCGTCGAACAAAACACACGACAACAAACTAGAATAAACTAACAACAGAGTTGTGGGACAGTGTAACGAGGGCAGGAGCCTTCAGGGAAAACTGTGGTCACTGGGATAGCACGGAGGATAGGCTGCGGCTACCTCTACTTACTTTGTAATTTATTTTCACAACAAACTTTGACTCGTCCAGGGAAATGCGCTGCAAACAAACTTCTGCTGCAGATTTCGTGGACAATCCGATACAAAAGTGTTTTCCGTACTAGTACTAAAAAGAGAAAGGTTGAGGAATCCATGTAATCGGGTTTGGAAAGTGTCAACCCTTAAGTGTATTGTTTAAAGACCGTAACTAATACCCAAACTTTTGTGGTAGGAGAACGGAAATAAAGCAGACAGTGGTTGACTCGTCCGCGGAAATGCGCTACAAACAAACTTCTGCTGCAGATTTCGTGTTCAATCGGATACAACAGTGTTTTCTGTACTATTACTAAAGAGGGAAAGGTTAAGCAGGTTATATTCGAGTTTGGAAATAGTCTACCCGTAAACGTATTATTTAAAGACCGAAACTCATAACCAGAATTTTTTGGTAAGAAGGAGGAAGTAATTCAAACAGTGGTTGACTCGTCCATTTAAATGAGTTAAAAACAAATTTGTACAACAGATTTCGTGGACAATCCGATACAAAAGTGTTTCCTGTACTTGTACTAAAGGGAGAAAGATTGAGCTATCCTTGTAATCGTGGTTGGTAATAGTCTACCCGTAAACGTATTATTTAAAGACCAAAACTCATAACCAGACTTTTGTGGTAAGAGGGCGGACGTAAAGCAAACAGTGGTTGACCCGTCCAGAGAAATGTGCTGCAAACAAACCTCTAGACAATCAGTTACAACAGTGTTTTCTGTACTAGTACTAAAAAGGGAAAGATTGAGCTACCCTTGTATTCGTGTTTGGAAATAGTTCACCCGTAAACGTATTATTTAAAGACTCCCAACAATAAGAGGACGGAAGTAAAGCAAACAGTGGTTTACTCACTTTAAAGCTGGCATTGTATTAGTTATCTCTTCTACGTCTTTTGCTCGTTACACAACATTTTACTACGTAATTTAAGTAAAAACCACATTGGACGAACAGAGCTCGTCAAAGCACAGTTAGAATAGAAATGCATTGACGTACAGTATACGTCACAAGACGCTGAAGGGTGAATTGAT
>JAGFPH010003689.1:123776-142416 GCA_018207615.1 Philaenus spumarius
AGTAAAATTTTCAAATCTCTAAATGTTCTCGTTTCTTAACTGTCTTAAACTTAACTCGTTCCCAAAATTATATCTCTCAAACCTCAAACATAGCACGGGCCTAAAACTGTTAGTCTCAAAACTATAAGCTTTAAACTGAATACTATTATGTCCTAAGCTTGTAAGTGTCAACCTTGAAACATTTTTTTTTTTTTAATAGTACGACACAACTATCTCATATTCTTAAAATACGAGGTCTCAAACATAGCAAGTTCCTAAAATACAGGGTGCGGCAAAACCGACTGAGCAGTTTCTATCAATTACCAGTCGGGCTGTGGTGAGGGTAGGAAGTCGCGCATAGTCTGTTGTTGTTCCGTTGGCAATTCCATTTCAGTACTCAGTAGCCAACATGGTTTGGACCGGTGCACATCGTGGGTTTGCCGTACGGGTGTATTATGAAAACAACAAATCTGTGATCGCTACACAATGAGCATTTCGGCGACGGTTCAACATTACGCGCAACAATGCCGTTCCTAATGTAACCACGATTCGGTCCTGGGTTCGACAGTTGGAGGAAACTGGTAGCACACTAAGAACAGATACACATGGCAGACGCATATCCATAATAACACCAGAAAATGTGCAGCGGGTGAGAACAGCAGTTCAACAATCACCGATGCGTTCTGCACGAAAACATGCTGTTGCATTGGGGATTTCAGAACGCAGTTTGAGAAGAATTCTGCAGTTCGATTTGAAGTTCCATCCCTTAAAAATAATGATTGCTCAAGAATTGCGCCCAGCAGACTATGCCAAGCGTCAAAATCTGTGTAAGCAAATGATTGCACAGATCCATCCGAATGCAGCGTTCTTCAGTAGCGATGAGGCACATTTTCACCTAAGTGGATACGTGAATAAACAGAATTTTCGCTACTGGGCTGAACATAACCCCAAGAAAGACCACAACATTCGCCTAAAGTGACAGTGTGGTGCGCCGTATCGCAATTTGGTGTGATAGGCCCGTACTTTTTTGAGGAGGAAGGCGTAACAGTTACCGTGAATTCCACACGTTTCGTTTCAATGTTGCAAAATTTTCTGCAACCCAGAATTGACGAGATTGTTGAAGAACATGGATTGGGGGATTTTTGGTTCCAACAGGATGGAGCTACGGCTCACACAGCTCGAATTTCACTTTGTGTTTTGAGAGAAATGTTTCCGGGAAGCCTCGTCTCTTTGAGGGGTGATGTCGAATGGCCTGCGCGGTCACCCGATTTGAGCATTTGCGATTACTTTCTTTGGGGATATCTGAAGGAAAAGGTGTTCAAAAGTCGCCCACACACCCTACCAGAGCTAAGAGAGCGGATTATTGAAGAAGTGAACGCCATACCTCAGGATATGTGTTCAAGAGCTGCTCGAAACTTCAGAGATCGTCTAAAAAAATGTATTGATGCTAACGGCCGCCATCTTGAAGACATAATTTTTAAAACTAAATGAATGTAAAATGGTATGTTCTACTAATTAAATTTTTTTTAAATTTCTCTCTATATATGCCTTTTTTTGCTCCTCAAAACTGCTTAGCTGGTTCTGCCGCACCCTATATTAAGCCTCAAACTTCATGAGTTACTAGAAGTGTAGGACTCGACCTACATAATTACGTTAAAAAGTCTCAAACCTCAAATATGTCAAATGTGTGGACTACCTCAAACTTCACAAATTGCAGCACTCGCACAATCGGATAATTATTCCGAATAATTTGTATTACTAACTGAGTCAAATGTATAAATTATGTTCTTTCGTTTAACCATGATCTACTTGAGTCTATAATTTCCAGCAAGTCAAAGCTGTTTAAACTGTCTGACATTTCGCGTGGTTCTAAAATTATCAGTTTCAAACTTCATATTTCAAATAGTGTATACATTCGGACTTTGCGCATTATTAAAACTGTAGGTTTCAAATTTCACACATTTCTAAAATTCTATGTCCTTAACTAGATAGTATTGTGAATATTGTAGCTCTAAAAGATCACACGTTGCTAAAAAAGTAGCTCTCAAACAAGTGTAGCTTTTAAACATCACGTGTTCGTAATGTTCTAGCTCTCAAACATCGTAAGTTATTAAAGTTGTAGTTCTCAAAGATCGCCAGTTACTTAAGTTGTTGCTCTCAAACATCGCAAGTTACTAAAGTTCTAACTCTCAAACAACGTAAGTTACTAAAGTTGTAGCTATCAAACATCGTAAGTTATTAAATTTGCAGCTCTCAAACACCACAAGGTATTAAAGTTGTAGCTCTCAAACAACGTAAGTTATTAAATTTGTAGCTCTTAAACATCGCAAACTACTAAAGTTGTTGCTCTCAAACATTGCCAGTTACTAAATTTGTAGCTCTCAAATAACGTAAGTTACTAAAGTTGAAGCTCTCAAACAACGTAACTTACTAAAGTTGTAGCTCTCGAACATTCTATGTTACTAAAGTTAAAGCTCTCAAACATAACACGCTCCTAAATTGTAGCTCTCAAACATAACACGATAATAAAGTTTCAAGCATCGACAGTTCCTAAAATTGATAGTTGTAAATTGAGCACATAATCAAATTGTAGATTTCCTACTTCACAAGTTCCTAAATTTCTCGCTCTCAAACACCACACATTCCTAAAGTTGAAACGCTCAAACATTCCAAGTTCCTAAAATTCTACGTCTCAAATCTGCATCGTATTGTCAACATTGTAGCTCTCAAGCTTCACACACTCCTAAAGTTCAAGGTCTCAAACTGCATATTATTGTCAAAATTGTATCTCAGACATCACCCATTCCTAAAATTTAAATTCTAAAAGTTAGGTTCTCAAATTATATACACATTCTTAAAATTATGGGTTCCTAAAACTCTAAGTCTTAAATTTGGTACCTAATGTTTTCAAACCGCTTGTCTCTAAGGCTAGGGACACACTATCCGAGAGATCGCCAGGACGGGTTTTACCCGGAACCGGGCCCGAGTGGTGATACATAGGGAGGCATGAGGCAGAACACACTATGCCTGGACGACAGTTTACCCGGACGGGTCTCGGAAGCACGTAGAGAAGCATTGTGTCTTATGACAAAGAACACACTACACGTTCAATCACCCGGGACCCGGAAAGAGAACGGAGCCATTCAGCCATTGGCAATCTTGTTTTAACCCTAGACGAGTGTACAACTGTGAATCCCTGTGGCTTGTGTGCTGAAATATTTTGAGAATTACATTTACGGGATGTCTTCGTCTTTGGATATTGACATAGATTTACTCGAAGAAGAAAGTATAAAAAGCTCCCAAAAAAAACCTCTTTTCGATAATTGTATTGACTCAAAAAACGCCTGTCCCTCTTCTTATTTCGTCTATGACGACGTAGACGACACAGCACAGTCAATTTTTTACGTTTTGGCAGTTGCATTGTCAAAACACAACTGAACTAAACAACTGTTCACTGATCGACTCAGGACATTCGCTCGGATAGTGTGTTCTGTCAACACAATCTGATCCACTCGGGCCCGGTTCCGGGTAAAGCCCGTCCGAGCGATCTCTCGGACAGTGTGTAGGTACATCTCATGCTCCTTAAAATGTAGCTCTAAAACTTTAAACTTTCCCAAAGTTGTTGGTTTTAAACTAAATAGTAGTTACTATTGCTCACGCCTTTGTGTGATTAACACAATAATAATTCAATATACATACAAGAAAACTAAAATAATATCAAAGAAATCGCATAATCCAAGTTGAAATTAATTTGCCAAAACATTGGAGCCAGAAAACTGGAAATAATCATTTTGTATATTATTCCTCGTTTGTATTCAACCTTTAAATGAATACAAGCTATGAACATTATTTCTCTGAAAAGTAATAAATACATATATGATTAGCTTCGTATGACCAGTTGACTTCAAAGTATTATTTTAATATCTAGTTAACGCTCCACCGAAGCTGGTACTGTAAAGAGAGGGGAAAAGTTAATTTTAAATGTTTCCAAATAATCATAAAGCGGAAACAATATCTTGGAATCAACGGTTGACTTTGTCTTTAAATTGAGGATCAAAGAAGCAATCAAAACGTTTATATCGACCTATTTCTCTCGCTCTCTTTCTAGCAAGTATCACGCTTTACAAGGTAGTGGATTATTAACAGAACTCTGACTTAGAGAAAGCTTACACAAAATTAAAAATAAATAAATTCTAATCAAATCTTAAAACTCTGTAGTTTGTCCGCACCTAAAGTAAAAGTTGTGACGATGAGTTTACTTGTATCAAAGTGTACCACATTTTACAAGTACAGGGTCATCGAAAAAGAATGCCAATAATTAAGAAATTAATTACTTCGAGTAGGATGAACATATTGAAGCAAATATGGTGTCAAAATAAAGAGGGCAGTTTCGAGTTTTTTTACGTGCCTTAATAAGTTTCGATAAGTGGCACGACAGACGTCGAAACGATAGTCGATTTCTGCCTTGGAGCATGTCTGGAGTGATAGTAGAGATGGCAGCAAGCCTTTCTCTGAGATGGACTGTGTCATGAATTTTGTCACTATACTCAATGATTTTGACGTATCCCCAGAAAAAAGTCCATTGGTGTGAGATCTGGGCTTCTGGGCGGCTAGGAAATAGGGCCACCTCTACCAACCCAACCGTTTGGAAACCGGTCGTTTGGTTTAATTTCATGCCAACGTTGAGGTTTTTAGGCGTAAAGTCTTAATTTTTTATGGAGAACATTTTTTATGGTAGTCTTAGATATTCCTAGTTCCAAACTTCGACGAGCAATAGATTTTTTAGGACTTCTAACACAAGACAATAGGATTTCTAATCATGAAAATATGCTCGACATTTTCATCCGATGTGCTTGGCATACCTGGTGATTTTTGTTTGTCTACACTTCCTGTGTTTTTGAATTGATTATACCAACGGTAAATGGTTTTATGGTCATGGTACATCGTGACATCCATAAGTTTGTCTAAAATTACGTTGAACACGCACAAGTGATTTTAGGACCGCGAACCAAAGCACACTCTGAGCTTTCTGCTGCTCGGTCAACATCGACCGTTAGAGTGCGAACACATAATAAAGTGCTTAAGGGTCTGCTGTAGTGGGGGTCATCTTGGATTTTTATTTTTATTTATTTTGTTAAGTTTTGTCAAAAACGTCAAAAGACGTACTATTACAAATTAACTCTCAAAATCTGTTTTCTCTTACCCAAAAACATATAAAACGTTACCCCATACTGTATTTTCAAAATTTTGACCCTAAAACGTGACCCCGTCGCGCTACGACTGACACTAGAAAGCTCAAAAGCTTTTCTACTCTCCGCAATAAAATTACGAAGATTTTGGAACCCAATTTGTTTTCTACGATCTCTGTAAGGATAATATCGCATTAACAGACAGAAACACACAAATTACGGCATGATTTCAATACTTCGGCATTTTAATGCAAGTCGAAGTAATTTATTACAGGCAATACTTCCAATTATTTACAAACATTTTTTGATTCAAACTGTTTTCCTTCTTCATTAAATGCATCTTTCAAGTATTTACGGTAACACAGTTACATACTCTACGGCATAGTCGTTATCACTGTTCAAATCATGGAAGGCGTCGCATATGTTGCCTTTCAATTCGTCAATGGTCTGGGCTTTTTAGAATAAACAGAGTCCTTGACGAAAAATCCATTGGCGTTATATCTGGTAAACGTGGCTTTTCCACGACCAGCCGCTCTTTCTTCAAAAGTTTCGTTAAACTAATCACGGACTGCAGTGGTATAATGTGGAGGAGCACCATCATGTTGGAAGATAATGTCCTGAACGTTTTCAACACACGTCATGAGTCTTGGTACCACGTAATTTTGAAGCATATCCAAATATTTATCTCCTAACACTGTACCCTTCAAAACAGTACGGTCCAAGTACGCCAAATGATGATATTGCTCCCCAAACACTCACCCCTGGTAAATTGACATGTTGCTCTAACAAAATATTTCGATTTTCAGTATACCAGTAAGTACATTTATGTATGCTAACTTGTCAGCTTGTCTTAAAATTGGCCTCATGAGACCACACAATTTTATTGTATAACTGAAGATCATGTTTGTGTTGGTTACTCGTCAATTCACAAAACTGAAGACGTCCATCTGGGTCAGCTTCAAGTAGCCCATGTACTAAACGTGGAATATAAACTTTGAATTTAAGTGCGTGAAACATTCTTTGCGCATACCTTCGTGATAACTCCAGCAAATCGTCTGGTGGATTTTCGTGAGCTTTGAGTCGCGACTAAACAAATGCTCAATTATTTTCCTCTGTAGCGACTGTTATTGGGCGGCCAGATCTTGGTGCATCCATGACAGATCCATGTTATTCAAATTTATCTCGTATGGCGTACACCGTCTGTCTAGAGGGTGGGTTTAAAATGTCCACCCCATTCACTGCAGTAGAACCACTTTTATATTTTAAGCGAAATTCCTTTCTTCTTTCGTTAACATCTTTACAACTGTTTAACGCAAAAACCAATTCGGAAATTACAGCTTTAACATGTCCAGCTGACTAGACCGATTGTTGTGTTTGAGTTGCCGCCAATTTGACAACGTACTTTGTATCACGTATCAATATTCTGTAATACCAACATCACAGGCTAAAACTATTTTACTACTTCTTGCTGTCAGTTTGTTTGAATATAATATTTTTTTACCTTCTGTCAAATGACTTTTGCGCAACCCTGTTTGTATAAAACAATCTAAATATACAAAATATTTGCAAACTTTAATCTACTAATTTGTTAACCAAGTTAGTGCGCAAAAATTAACGTATCAAATTAAATAGGCTACACACCAAGTCACTTTACCCCCCACTGACGTCATTGGACCCATAACTGCGCTTTCTGAATCAAGCAAGTTAAAGCCGGAATAACAAACAGCGAATACATATATGCAAGGTAAACTACTCCGACTGTAGTGCAACTTTGTCATCTAAATTACAATAGTTGAGCACGACATTGTTAGGCCAGACAGACTATTAAAAGTTTATAACAACAAATGTACCTCGCGAGCTTTGATACTCAAAGGCTAAGCTAATTGGACTTTATAATACGAATAGTTGTATTATATTACAAATTTAGTATTGCAATAAACCCTTTTAATATAATTTTGTTTTACTTCAAATAAAGTTATTGTTAAAGGAGTATGTAGTATATTTGAATAATTTCTTTGAATATGTTTTTAAATTCCAATTTTTACTAGTTTTAATCTTTTCATGGCGCGGTTTCACAGTGTCCGGTTAGCGTGATTAGGCCTACTCTATGTTTTTAATGTGTTTTTTACTTTCTCCACCCTATACGTAGTATATGGAGAAAGTATTGTTTTCGTAAAAATGTTCGAATTTGAATTTTCAGTTGAATTATCTGTTTTGGTGCTCCCAGAACACCAAAAAATTGTTTAGTGCAATTATCTGTGTTGGTGCTCCCTGAACCCAAAAATATTTTTAGTGGAATTTTTTGTTTTGGTGCTCCTTGAACCCAAAAAAGTGTTTTTAGAGTGGTGTCTGTCTGTCAGTCTGTCTGTATGTATACACGACCAGAGAGGACACTATTGGTCCGATTTTCATGAAATTTGGTATGTAGGTACTAAACCCTAATATCTCCAGGCGTTTTTTCATTTTTTGGAATTTTTAATTTTTAATGGTAATTTACCCCTAAAAACCCGTAAAAAACGACAAAAATGCTAATTTTTCAAAAACGGCTCTAACGATTTTGATCAAATTTTCAGTATTTATAGTGCTTAAGATGCCAAAAAAAATGACACCACCCGCTTTTATCAAAACTTCGGCGTTTTATAATTATGGGGAAATGTTTAAAAATAAACAAGTTTGTGTTGTCAATCTAGCATCGTGGCAGCGGCCGCACGGGGTAGCACCACAGACTATATAAGTAATACCAGAGTGCTCGAAGGATAGGTAAATGTGTTTCGCCTTTACTGAAGCGCTGGTGTAGCGTCGGAACAGAGCTTAGTGGCCAAGAGGCTAGCGACGTTGCCGCTTTGAACAGTGTGTGAGAGAGAGAGGAGATGGACAGCTGATGCACACACGCTAAACACTACGGCGACAAAAAAGGACACTGGGCCGGGTGTTGGCTGCACGACTTGGCAACGTTAGCTAGCTAACATCGCTTGTCGCGCTCTGCAGCGGCCAGCTAACATATTAATGAAATTACCGAAACACATCTTTCTATCCTTCGAGCACTCTGGTATTACTTTTATACTCTGTGGTAGCACCACGGTAGCGAGCACGGCCAGTAATTCAAAGGTCGCGCGATCGAATCCCGCCTGGGACAATAATTTTTTTATACGATTGACTTAGGTAAAATATTATTTTTTTGTTTTGTTCTAAAAATTAGTAAATAAAATGATTAAAAACAATATTATTTTGACTACAGTAAGTTGGGAGAAAGTTTGTGTCAGTTAACTGATACCGTTTATTATTTATTTATGTGATCTGAAGGTGGTACTTAGGTTACCCGAAACCACGGTAGCTACAAAGTGATTTTAGGATTGGATAAGACAAAAAGCAGGTTTTTCGTATCTAGTTAATTTATTGATAACATTTACTGAAGTTTTTCAGGGTTCCGTGAAACACGCTGTGGCCTATTATAACATTTTTAATGACACCCCAAAACACAATCGTTGCTTTTTGACTGTGCCCAAACCTTACGTCTCACCATATGAGTCACTGCAGAGCTCATCTTTCCTATGGAAATTCGCTAATAATAACATACTAAATAAGAAAAAAAAAGAAAAAATAAGGTCATAGATCAACTCCAAGAATACTATGGAGGGGCTATAAGATCTAATCAATCTAATCTTGATGGAATGAGGAGGGCTGTTTGGGCGATCTGGTACCATAAAGTGATGACAATACTCAGCACGGCCTGTGCCCTCTCCCCCCGGACACTTGGTGTACCTTCCGTAAAGATGAAGTAGCAGGTACTGTAGCTAAAACACGATTCCATTAGCTATTATGAAGGGTATCAAGCCCATTTTTAAAGGCCTGTCAAACCCCAACCTCCTCAGAAAATGCCTTCATAGGAAGACGCAAAACGTCAATGAGGCGTTCAACAACGTGCTGTGGAAGAGACTTCCAAAAAATATTTTTGTTGGTAGGCATACGCTAGAGTTAGGAACATAAGAGGCAATAGATAGTTTCAATGATGGAAACCTAAGTAGGATTAAAGTTTTAGAACACCTTGGAATAAAGGACGTAGGATCTAACACCATTTGGCTGCTACAACTGGACTGTGAGCGAATTAACCGAGCGGAGATCGCTGAGCGGATTTCTACAAAGGAAGCCAGGCTGAAGAAAAGAAGGAGAAATCTTGTGCAGGATGAAGTAGAAGAAGAAGAAGAATACATACCAGGAGGGCTTTAAAAGATCATTGTAACTGAAAGTCAAATAAAATTGCATGTTGTTTCTATTGAAAAGATGGAGGCGTTTAATTGCGTTTTCCCGAAAGATGGGTTTTTAAACACAAATTACCCATTATTTCATAAACTATACAAGATATCTTGACCAAATTTTACCACATGTTCCCTACATATAGGTGATAATGTGGATCCTCAGTCATGCCTTTATCTGTTTTAAAAAAATTAAAAATAAATAAATTTTAAACAAAGTTGTGAAAAATACATAAAACAAATTTACAAAAACTGTATTTATTACAATACAAACATAGTTGAGGATCAGTAGTATCACAAAGACAGCTGATAAAGTTTCAGAACTTTAAATTGAATACCTAGTTGCTGAGATAAGGGATCACAAACATGGACCTTTTTAACATGGGCGAGATAGGAGTGTTTAACTTACCTCAATTATTGCCACGATTTGAATAGGATAATTCCCAAGACCCCACCTCATCAATTAATATTATTAAAATATAAAAAAAGGCTATGGACATGTCCGCGCGTATTTCACAAGAAACGTTATTTCCACTGAAAACAAAAATATTTAAATTACAAGTCCTACAGTCTATAACAATTCGATATATTAAAATTCGGCCGATTTAGAATGAGAAAACGCTTCATATATGAATAAGATGTCCCCTTTTAGTGATTTCCCCTGCTGCAAAATACATACCTGCATTATCGAATGTTTTCCACACAAACCATTGCTCGGACGAAATAAATACATATATGACCTTTTTGTTGAAAAATACCTCCCCTACACGATGGTATTTTTTATTTTCCTCTATCTTCATATTAGCTCGAAATGTTAAGGATAATAAAACAAAATGATAATCGATTTTTTTTTCGACTTTGGGAAATCGATAGACTGGTAAACTTTTTTTATGTTAATCTACATACTTTAATGAACTTATCAAAAAAATTCAGCCGTATTGCAAATTACTGGAACTTTTGGTCTAAATTTACCTCTACCGACTGGCCTAGTACAATTTTGTTGGTTTTGTTTGTGTTTGCTTTTACCTAACCTAAAAAAACTGTTGGGTGTGAATAATAGTAAAATGACTATCTCATTCTAAATTTGCCAAGTTGGTTGCTATGGTAATAAATGTAAATATTTTCAAGAAACGTGTTTTAGTTAAATATAGGCCTAACTTAAAACTGCGTTAAGTTTTTGATACACAGCAGTTGTTTTAAGTACATATGTAACAACAGATGTTTGAATTATAACGTTTGTTAGTAAGCCCGTTATCTTTGTACAACACGGCTATCAGCAAACAAGATAACCGATTTACTAACAAACGTCACCGCATGGTTACTTAACCTTGTTGCGACAGTTGTCCTTGGACCACCATACGGGGTGCACGCCACGCTCAAAACGTTTTTACTTTCTCACTATACTATAGTATAGAGAAAGTATAGTGATCGCAAAAAAAATCGATGTTGAGATTTTTGTGGAAATATCCGTTTTGGGACCCCCTGAGTCCAAAAAAGTGGTTTTTACAAAATGTCTGTCTGTATGTCTGTATGTCTGTATGTCTGTATGTATGTATGTCTGTATGTATACAAAGCTAGAGAGAAAAATATTCGATCGATTTCAACCAAATTTGCACAAGACATGCCCAGTACGCCTGTATAGATGCACGAAAAATGGTTTTGAACAATTTGGAAAAACAACCCCCTTTTTGGCCAAAAAACCCCCAAAAAATCAGTTATTATTTTTTTATAAAAAAACGGCTCTAACGATTTTGATCAAATTTGGCGTATTTGTAGCTTTTAATGTGCCCTACCATATACAAAAACCCGCATGTTTCTAAAAATTCTCGTTTAGCTAATAATAATAATAATAACTGATTTTTGGGGGTGTTTTGGCCATAAAGGGGGTTGTTTTTCAAACTTTTCAAAACCTCTTTACGTGCATCTATAAAGACCTAATTTACGTGTTTGGTGCAAATTTGTTCGAAATCGATCGAATAGTTTTCTCTCTAGCTAATAATAATAATATTTATTAGTTAATCGCCTACTTTAATAAAAGTATACAAAGCTAGAGAGAAAACTATTCGATTGATTTCAACCAAATTTGCACCAGACATGTCCAGTAGGCCTGTATAGATGCACGAAAAAAGGTTTTGAAAATGTTTGAAAAGCAACCCCCTTTTTGGCCAAAAAACGTCCCAAAAATCAGTTATTATTTTTTTATAAAAAAACGGCTCTAACGATTTTGATCAAATTTGGCTTATTTGTAGCCTTTAATGTGCCCTGCCATATACAAACCCGCATCTTTCTAAAAATTCTCGTTTAGCTAATAATAATAACAATAACTGATTTTTGAGGGTTTTTTGGCTATAAAGCGGGTTGTTTAAAAAAAAATTCAAAACCTTTTTACATGCATCTATAAAGACCTAATTGACGTGTTTGGAGCATTTTTTTTCGAAATCAATCAAATAGTTTTCTCTCTAGATAATAATAATAATAATAACATTTATTAGTTAATCTCCAACTTTAATAAAAAAACTCTCCTACTCCACCCTACAAGTCACAGTGAATCTGTTTAGTAATTTAAATGTATTTGTGAGAAAGTATGTGCCAGTTCCTGGTACCGTTTATTAAATATGTACTCAGTTTGTTTATGTGTTTTTTGTGTAATGTTTGACGACCTCGCAAGAATGATAAGTCTGATGATGCAGTAGATCACCGATTCGCGTCATACAAAAAAGGAGAAGAAAGTCACGTGACGGAAATAAAGTGAGTAATTAAGCTTAATTATATTAGGATGACTTGAAAACCAAAGAGACATGAAACTTACATACGTGTGTGTGTGTGTGTGTGCGTCGTTCTCTAACGACCGCATTTTACGTCCGATTTGGTACACACGTTGGTTTTGTAAGACGATCGGACAAGTTCGTGAGCCAAATAAACCCAACAACCGAAAGCACTAGTTTTGACCTGAAGTAAATTTCATGGTATCAAAATGCGGTACCACTTGATGGGGGTTTGTCTTTAAGATTTTCGAATTACCCTCTTAAACCCCCCCCCCCCCCATTTTGGGGCAAGGGTTGAGATGATCGGTTACACCAAGATTCATCTACCTGTGTCATATAGAAGCTCGTTATTTATTTATTTATTTCTACTTGTTCCAAAGTTAAGGGGAGGTGGGACTTTTTACACACTCTGTATATAGATAAATCAAAGTGTCTTAAGATTTCATATTACTCCTAAAGGTAAAAATATCTTTGTCTTGTATTTATCGAGAAAATGACTCTTGCACTAAAATAGAGTTTCATAAGGACGTGCTTAAAAAGGAATGCATATAAAAATTAAATGTTGACTTGATGTACAACACAAGTCGTCAATTTCAAATCAAACCCAAATATCGCAAATTGACAAAACATTCATTTCAAACTTATTTACGTTCGGCTCATTGCAAAGAGTTCAACAATAAAGCACGGATCAATTCACGTATTGAGAGCACGTATTGGTAGGGAAGCAGATCCCTAAAAATATTTCTTTAATAATCCACCACTTTCTTATCTATTGTATTCTGGGAATTCTTCACTTTTTTTATCTTCATTTCTCAGCTGTCGGATCCCTTTACTTGGCTTGAATTTTAATGACTCGGTCCCACCACCCTCCCAAGAGTCAGAAGGATCGAAAGCGATCAATTGCGATCAATATAATATTACACATTTAATATGTTATTCAGAGGTTTGTTCGATTCGTTCACGAACCACGAATTTTGTAACTAAGAGCACTCAAATGTTATGCATGTATTACTTTATTAGCGAATTTCTATAGGAAAAAGAACCCAAGGTCGGGAGAAGAAAATGAGCATCGATCATGGTCCCCAGAACACGTTTTGGGGTGTCATGTTCGCACTCTAGCGACCGTATTTTAAGTCCGATTCAGTCCAATTTTGGTACACACGTTGGTTGTGTATGTCCCTCGGACGAGTTCGTCAGCCAAAAAAATCCAACAACCGGAACAGGTTTTTTGACCGGAAGTATACGAGAATAAATGTTGTTTAGAGTTTTTTCTACAAATATAAATGTAAGGTGTTATTCTGCACATTTTGTTTTCTTACGCGACCTTATAGCTCGCTTGGTTCGCCCAAAATCGATCAAATCATGAAATACCATAAAGTACCCGATTCAAAGTCATGTGATGGATTTTACCGCGGGGTTGACGTGCGAAGCACGCAATGTTTCGTGTATTGAAGATAATCCAAATACGGGGGTTGGCGTGCAAAGCACGCAATTCTTTGTGTACTGAAGGTACTCCCAATATGCGGAAAGGCGTGCGAAGCATTTTACAGTTATTTAGCACCGTCGTGAATAGACCTATTTCGCAAATTGTTGGTTGAAACCCTAAAACATAGGCCTCAATTTTGGAAATTTGCTCAACTCACGTCCGCTGCGTAGTGGAATTATCGACAATGTATTTGTTTAATGTTTAGATTGCGTGCCATTGCTTAAATCATTTATAATGTGCATGAGGTAAGGTTGAATCAAGAGGTACTTGTTTTATTAAACCTGTCCGATTACATTGTGGTCGTCCTACGTCACTAGACTTGCCCTCTTACCGTAAATAAAGCTTGTATCTAAAGCTACACACACGATTATAGGATTACTCCAGGGCTGATCTTGTACACTGTGAATCCCGCTTGATAGATATTCAAGTTTAACAACATTGTGTTTGGTAGATTGAATGTGTAAGGTGCATCCATCTGTGGGTATAAGCCTTGGTATAATCTGATACCACTAGTTGTCGTACAGGACTCATAGATTGTCCGTGGTATGTTCAGTATTTTGTCCTACTAACAACGGTACAGACTTTCGTAGGTTCGACTCTAGCTACGTTTGTCGTCATTTAGTCACACTAATGTATAATTTCACACTATACAGGAATACCAACCGTTCGTACAATTTTAGATCAGGCCTATTCTGGATCATCGTACGTTTCTTGAAACAATTTAGATGTATTGCCATCGCAACCAAAGTGGTAAATTTAGATTTATGTAACTATTCTAATATTAATTATAAGTGATTTTTACTTTCTCCACCCTATAGGCCCTACGTAGTGTATGGAGAAAGCATTGTTTACGTAAAAATGTTCGAATTTGAATTTTCAGTTGAATTATCTGTTTTGGTGCTCCCAGAACCCCAAAAAATTGTTTAGTGCAATTATCTGTGTTGGTGCTCCCTGAACCCAAAAATATTTTTAGTGGAATTTTTTGTTTTGGTGCTCCCTGAACCCAAAAAAGTGTTTTTAGAGTGGTGTCGGTCTGTCAGTCTGTCTGTATGTATACACGACCAGAGAGGACACTATTGGTCCGATTTTCATGAAATTTTGTATGTAGGTACTAAACCCTAATATCTCCAGGAGTTTTTTCATTTTTTTGAATTTCTAATTTTTAAGGGTAATTTACCAATAAAAACCCATAAAAAACGACAAAAATTAAAATTTCTCAAAAACGGCTCTAACGATTTTGATCAAATTTTCAGTATTTATAAGATGCCAAAAAAATGACACCACCCTCTTTTATCAAAACTTAGGCGTTTTTTAATCATGGGGAAATGTTTAAAAATAAACAAGTTCGTGTTGTCAATCTAGCATCGCGGCGGCGGCCGCACGGGGTAGCACCACGGTAGCGAGCACGGCCAGTAATTCAAAGGTTGCGCGATTGAATCCCGCCTGGGACAATAATTTTTTTGTACGATTGACGTAGGTAGAATATTATTTTTTGTTTTGTTCTAAAAAGTAGTAAATAAAATGATTAAAAACAATATTATTTTGACTACAGTAAGTTGGGAGAAAGTATGTGTCAGTTAACTGATACCGTTTATTTTACTCGCTTCAGTGATCCTTGTTGGTTTTTCTAAAGGCAATTGCAACTTCGGACCTAACTGCCCATCATCAGGTTATATAAAAATATTAAGAACACAAAACAACATATACAAAACAAATATTCACTCCGCTTGGAGATGGTTAAAGTTCAATGTGAGACCACGCTGCGTTAACTACGCCGTGATATCTACGCCGTGATTTTCAAGAGCGGCAAGTCGGTGAAGCCGGCGTTACTTACATCACGCCGTGATTCAACGCGATACTGGTTTGTAAAAAGCTTGTATTTGACGGCGCGAATCTATTTTTAGCTTGCTCTGTAAAAGCAACTAGACCTCAGATATAGTTGCGAGTGTCAGAATTATGGATGTTGCTACAACTGGCAGGAAAGCAACTCAGTTAGCTTATAGAGTAAGAGACAAGTTTAAAGACTTCTTTTGCAGTGAAAATTGTTCAGTGGATTGGCAGCTCAATTCCATCAGAAAAAGTGTTTAAACGCACATAGGCCTACACTCATAGTAAAACTTAGTACTGTTTTATAGCTTGGAACTTGCCTCTGAAAAATATGTAATTTTTAGGTTAAGGTGTATGGTTTGTATACATCTACAGACATTGTCGGGCATGGCGGTGCAGTGAAAATGTATTTGGGATCCTATCCCAGTAGGTACTTTACAGTATTTTTTACACAAATTTCTATCACTCCTGAAAATGTTGACAACCTGATTCTAGCTGCGGATGTTTTCCACAATTTATTTAGAGTGGCAAAAATTACTTGCTCCAACCAAGACGAAGATAAACTTTCTCTACCTACAGAAAATTTGATACCTATAAGAGAGCCAACAACAGGAAGAAAAGAAACACGTTTGGCTTACTACGTACGAGAAAAGTTTAAAGACTTCTTTTGCAGTGAAAAGATTTCTGTGAATTGGCAGCTGAATGTCATTCAGAAAAGTGACTAAATCGTCAAGTACGTGATCAAACAATTTTTCTTTTTCGAAAGTGATCAGACAAACATTTTTATCAAACTTTTAACTATAGTTATTCTTGTTAAATTGAACCCTTTGTATTGCAAGCGTAAGTTCTAATCATTATACTAATTTTGCATCACTGTATATTTTTTGTTTGAGTCTATTACATTTATCATTAAACTAATGTGCTTTTCAAAGATACCAACATCGAGTAGTAATTGAACATCCAACGTTTTTTCTTTTACAACAATTGAGAAATAGCTACAAGGAAAACTTTAAAAAATGGTATCATTAGAATAATTTGTTTTGTGAAGGGGTACCGAAGATTTTCAGACTTCCTGTTGACCTTTTACTGGTTAGGAAATGTTTATAATATCTTTAACAAATATGGCATCCCAAAGCTATAAACGTTTTTTTAACGAAGATGTAAAAACATTGTTTTAATTTAAAATCTGTAAACTTCCTTTTAAAATGTCTGTAATTTATTTTTGAAGTATCTCATTTAATAATAAAGTAAAAACTTTAAATTTGTTCTACACAAGAAAAAAATGAAAAATGATGTTTCCCTTTGGCTGCACCATGTAGTCTGTACCATTGCCGTGCATCACGATGTTTCATCTTTAGTTTTTAGGTAAGGCTTAATATTTTATTTTTGTTAGTTCACAGTTTAAACAATACAGTTAAAAACAGACTTTCTCTCCCAAGTTCTTCGGAAATTTGTTTCCAAATATTGGTTTTTCCCATGGCATCTTTTTTTTTTGAGGAAAAATCGTAGAGAACTGGATTATTTTGAACCAGATCTATCAACTGTGTCAACCAGATCAACCAGATCATCCAATTCACTCGTGAAAACCTTAGACCCCATAATGCTTAGTAATACACAATAAAATAATAAGTTAATATAGCTAACTCACAGCAATTACAAAAACAAGTTGCTTAAATAAATTAAAAGCAGTGAAACCACGCCGTGAAACCACGCCGAAATAGACTGAGACCTATCCAGAGCGTACCACGCCGAGATATCACGCCGGACCTTTGAACAGTTGACGCGACGTTGGCAGCAGGACGTGGTCTAAGAAACCACGCCAATGCTCTTGCATCCACTCTGTTCTAGCGTTGACGTGGTCATCACGTTCAACAATCGCGCCGGACGCCCGGCGTGGTCTTACAAACCGGGGCTTAAGAGTCAATCTTCATAATGGAAACTCGCTAATTATTAAAGACGCTTCATAGTTTTTCAAATTAAACAAGCAGCAAAAATAGTTGTTAAGAATAAAAGAACCATTCATCTCAGTGCTGAGCATGCGCATTAGAAGTTACTTTTCTAAATTGTAAAGTTATACAGTGTGGAGATACTAAAAGATGCTGTACGTGTAGAAGTGAAATAAACGGTCGGAATAAAAGTGTAATTTTGTCTTGATTTACAGTAGGTAAAAGTAGAGCCATTAAGAGTTTATAACAGCTCCAAGGTGTGAAAAATTTTCTCCAATAACTTTAGGGTGGGTTCTGGAATGGAGTGTTTTTATATATTAAGGGAGTTATGTGAGACGGTGAGAAACGATAAAATATTGCTATTAGTTAGTATTACGTCGTGAGAAACATATTTTCTGTTGCAAGAATAACAGCTAATGATGAAACATTGTACCGAAATAAGCAGTACTGAATCATCTCCTACAAAAGCGAATGTACGTAGCAGAATGCATATAGAGAACGTGTGTAACAATATAACAGCTAATTTCATCCATTATCTGTTACACTTAAACAAAACCAAACGTAGATTATACCTTGGAATATGTTTACAATCAATAATATGATGTCTTATGAAGTTCATTTTTGTTACTTTCTCCACCCTATACGTAGTATATGGAGAAAGTATTGTTTTCGTAAAAATGTTCGAATTTGAATTTTCAGTTGAATTATCTGTTTTGGTGCTCCCAGAACACCAAAAAATTGTTTAGTGCAATTATCTGTGTTGGTGCTCCCTGAACCCAAAAATATTTTTAATGGAATTTTTTGTTTTGGTGCTCCCTGAACCCAAAAAAGTGTTTTTAGAGTGGTGTCTGTCTGTCAGTCTGTCTGTATGTATACACGACCAGAGAGGACACTATTGGTCCGATTTTCATGAAATTTGGTATGTAGGTACTAAACCCTAATATCTCCAGGCGTTTTTTTCATTTTTTGGAATTTTTAATTTTTAAGGGTAATTTACCCCTAAAAACCCATAAAAAACGACAAAAATGCAAATTTCTCAAAAACGGCTCTAACGATTTTGATCAAATTTTCAGTATTTATAGTGCTTAAGATGCCAAACAAAATGACACCACCCGCTTTTATCAAAACTTCGGCGTTTTATAATTATGGGGAAATGTTTAAAAATAAACAAGTTTGTGTTGTCAATCTAGCATCG
>JAGFPH010003690.1:10176-70390 GCA_018207615.1 Philaenus spumarius
GGGGGTTGGGGGGGGGGGGTCAAAGTTACTAAATCATGATTTCTCCAAAACCACTGAACGGATTAAACGAAGTTTGGTACGTAGCTTCCTCTAGGGCCGTAGGTGCTTATAAGAAAGGGTTTCAAAAAATTTGAAATCTTAGGGGGGGTCAAAGTTACTAAATCACGATTTCTCTAAAACTACTGAACGGATTGGAATGAAATTTGGTATGAAGCTTCCTCTAGAGCCGGTAGGTGCTGATAAGAAAGGATTTCAAAAAAATTGAAATCTTAGGGGAGGTTTGGGGAGTCGAATTAACTTTTAAAAAAACACCGAACGGATTGGAATGAAATTTGGTATGTAGCTTCCTCTAGGGCTTTAGATTCTCTCTAAGAAAGAGTTTAAAACAATTCGAAATTTTAGGGGAGGTTTGGGGGGTCAAAGTTACTAAAAATCCCCATGAAATACATAGTGTAATATATATTTATTGACATTATATTTTTTGTTAATATACATTTAACTTTGATTTGTCTATTCGTGCAAAGCCGGAACGGGTCAACTAGTTTTAACCTATAAATACAGTAAATCATTTGGGTACATACCATAAAAGAAATGTACAAGGAAACTTAAATAGATACCATATTGCTCAGCATTCTACAAAATATTAGACAAAGGCTTAAATTTCTAAACATTGTTTTAAAATAATATACCCATACTTTGGTACGGTTTACAGTACTTTTCTTAGTTTGTTTCACAATTTCCATAGTTACATGAATTATTGTAAGAAACCTTTATACCTAGTCTAGAACCTAACACCCTAGGCGCACATTTTGCAACATAATTATGAAATGAGGTTAGTGTTATAACATTGTAATATTAATATTTTGAAAACAAAAATTAAGGTTGTGCGGATAGCGGTGATCTATAGCTATTGTAAGACAACAATCGAAATAGACCGCACTATCCCTTATAATTCGAGTTATGACATGTGCTGTAATAATTTCCCTATTTAAATAATCAAAGTTAATATTTCAAACAAGTTTTATATTATCAACTTAAGGAAACAATATAATATGGAACACCAGATGTTTGACTAAAAATACAGTAAGCTTTTTTCGTTGATTTTTGTTTGTGTTTGATTTACCTAAAAAAAAAAAATACTGTTAGCTGTAAAGAATAATTACCTGATTCTAAATTTGCCAAGTTTCAATAAACGTGTTTTGGTTCAGTACAGGCCTAACCTAAAATTATGTTAAGTTGTTTTATCCAAACCACCAGCGGTTTTATTTACAATATCTAACAACAGATTTTTTAATTGAATTATAATACAGTAAGCATTTTTCGTTTTTGTTTGTTTGTTTGCTTTTATTTTGTCAACCTAACCTAAAAAATCTGTTGGTTGTGAAGAATAATAAACTGATTCTAAATTTGCTAAGTTGGTTGCTATGGTAATGAGTGCAATCAACCAAGATGTGTTGCTAAGCTTTTGATCCCAATCAGCTGCTTAACTGTTATAGGGCTGGGAGTACACCACCGAATTTTCATTATTTTTACGCTTTAAAATCCTTTCTTAGGGTGCGTCGATGACCCCATTAGATATACCTTTAAATTTTTGTATTTTTATTGTGTAGTTTTCGCTCTATGTTGGTCAGTCAGTCAGAATGAAGCCGCTTATTTATAGATTTCAAAACAGTAGTTCCAAACAAAGAAAGTCTCACCCAGATCCTGAACCTCCGACAATAGCAATCTTTTTCCCTGCAGGAATGGTCAGCGATAAATTGTCGAAAATATTCTTCCCCGCGACATAGTTGAACGAGACATTTCTGAACTCAATAGTAGCTGTGTCTTTTGTAACAACTAGAGGCTTAGCATCATCTGTATTCTGTAAAACAAACACATTGATCATAAGTCATAATTTTAATACTGAACAATTATTGTCATAATTTACGCTTAAAGCTATAGTTTACTAAAATATTTAGACAAATTAATGGACAAAAGAAAATATATAACTTTCATTTAATAAGGTTCATTCATTTTTTTTTTACTTTCCTTCTTGAATCGGACTTCCAGAGCAAGATGACTCTATTTACCACAAAAAGTTCCCAATATCATTTTAGAATGATGGTTGAAAAGTTTTGGAATGTTGTCCAAACCATTATTTTCTCCAATCAAGGTTATTAGAATTTGAAACAGCAGACACCCTCGCTAAAATGGACCATCTTCACCTTTCAAGGGACTGAAAGTAATGTACTGTACGCTAAACTAATAGGCCAGGGAAGAACAATGGGAAATACATGGCAAGTGTAAAACAAACAACTAATCACGAATCCAAACATAATAAAGCAGAGTAGATCCCTGATCACATTAAATCAAGGTCAGATTAGGAGGGCTGTTGTTCTCATTATTGGACACGGTCACTTCAGAAAACATCCATCAACAGTGGACGTCAAGGAAAACTAAAACTGCACATGTAATCTTCAAGATGAAGGAGCAGAACTGTACAAGGCTCTTTAGAATACAGCAATCAGATGATGAGGAAAGCCGGCAACAAGAGTCACAATAAACTTAAGTTTGACATAGAAGGAATCTCATCACCAAGGAATCCGCTTGAATGTACAGTAGAACCCGTCTCGTTTGCGTTCGGCTGGTCCGACTGTACTTGAGCCAAAATTGGTGACTTGCATCCGTTTTTTCCCTTCCGTTGCATTTTGGTTAACGGACATTGACAACACATTAATCCCAATGTGCCTGTTGGAATTGTCCGGTTTTGTTTCCTTCAAATTTTCCATCCTTTTTGCGGGAAGGAAGCTATCGCAACATACGTCTGGTGAAACGATACCGGGTCCATCAGAAAAAAGAAAGGCTACAGCTAGGCACTAGTAGTGTTCTTGCCACCTGCCGGTTGCGTTCATCCGTTTTTCTCCTCAGTTTTCGTTATCTCGAAGGAATTTAATTTTTTTCTCGATTTTTCCAAGACGATGCGGTACTAACGGACAGGCTGCGGCATGACAAAACAGACAGTTCGAACAACCTATCCCTTCCCTTCTGTTTTTAGAAGAAAACGGAATCGTAATGCAACGGAAAGTAAAAAACTAATGGTGTAAACCTACATTTAGTGCTCTCATCTCTCATATCGTTTCTGTTGTTGTGCGTGTTTTTTGTACTGTACTGTGCACTTTTTAGTGCTTACTGTTTGTTGGTTTTGCAACAGTGTTCCTCTGTATTTGTTACAGTGTATTTGTTTTACATTGTGTACAGTTGTGTTTTTCGACATGTCAGGAGTGAAACGTTGATCATTAGAAAACCAGTCATGGTAACCGATTTGTTTCAGCGGATAATTTTCTGTATTTTCTGATAATCCGACCTTTTTGGCATTCCGATCATACCCCCAGTCCCAATCCAAAGGTGACGGATTAGAAAGATTCTACAGTAAAGTTGCTTTGTGTTGATCCACAATTTTATTATAGATTATATTTTCTTATACATTATATTATGTTGCCTAAAAGAATTGTTATATAGATTAATAAAATTTGTTAACACATTTTAAGTTCGTCTATGGTTCTTTGTTTGGTACTTGAAGGAACTATTGATTTCGGAGATTCATCCTTCCTGAGTAGGCTTAAAGACAGTTGGGGGTAGACTAGATCACATAACCCTACAATTTCATTCAGACACGTCGTATTAGTTGGCCAACGATGGACTATATTTTCTCTTTTATACCACGATTTCCCTACCTCTGCGTGAATACAAACGGACTTGTGCAAATGAAAGTCAATGGCATACTGTACTGTACAGTGATTTAGTTAGTGACATCAATTTAGTGTACAGCAAGTCAAATTAATTTAAAAGAAGTGACTGAAATTTTTTGATTAGCGAAAGAATTAGCTATGAAAATGACCGAAATCGATCCTTCTCTCGGTCAATCAAATTCAATCGAGAATTTGTCATGGCATTAGCGCTGTACATGGAAATGTGAAAATGACTAGAACTAAATAAAAAACAATCAAAGATTTACAAGTTGTTTAGTTTTATTTTAGTAATTGTAGTGTTAGAGATTTCACAGTGATAAATATTTCCTGAGTGGACAGTACAGTTTTAAGATTTTAGTGAACTGTGTAGATGATTAGGCTATGTTTTACCATTAGGCATCATCAGGCTACTAATAAATTATAGTTGTGAAATTTTACCATTTGGTTATTTCTATCCCTATTTTGGAGTTTCACCAAGTACCAACTGTTTTTACCTTAAATTCTATGTATTTAGTGTTATGAAATCGAAATTATAATTCTGGGAGTTAAACAGGATACTTTCTAGAAAAATAAAGTACATAAAATTTAACCCTGCAACTGTCAGACTACTCAATTTGAGTGGTCGTGGGGACGTGGCACGTGAAAACGATCAATTTTGACAACTCTACTTGTAATGAATATTTCACCCACTAAAAATTATCCAATCACAATAAATCAAAAACCGTTGGAAAGGTAATGATTTAAACTTTAATTTTTGTATTTACAAGTTTTTTCTAAAACGTATATTTACATACGTAATCATCGTTGCAGTTTATTAGTTTTCTTCAACAAACTCGACTCCCGTCAATTCACCGGATTTCATCATAAAACACAACGAAATAACGCATCTTTCTTCTCTCTCTAAAACCCGCCCAGTACTTCTTCTAAATTAAACCTAGATATCGTTGGATTCTTCACAATTTCCCCTATCTAATACTGCCATCCAATCAAAAATCGGACAAATAGTTCTAAAGTTGTGGGGCGTTTTGTAGACCCTTGCAATTGGTCAGTTTTCCAACCAACAAACAGCGTTACATATTACACATGATATCTGTGTGACCACAATCTTTTTTTAGAGATATTTTGGTATTTTTGTAAACATAATGCTTCAAGCTAACCTTCCCTGTAAAGCAAATATGCTATATTTGAACAGTTTATTGTGTAGGACTGTGGGAAAGTGACTGCTAATACGGTCTCATCTAATGTTTGAATCAGAACCCTAACGGACTTTTACAACATGGAGTTTGCGCGCGCTTGTATAGCTTGTACGGACGAGAGATTTCTATATTTGTTCTCACTTTTGTTATTCAAATAATTCTAAGTCAAACACTTTTATGAAAAGATAATTTACAAGTATACAGTTTAATTCTTTCATTTATTCTTTAAACTTTGTTATAATAATATTTCATTTTTGGGTAAAGCAAATATTCCTAAATTACGTTTCAAACTAGGCCTAGTTTTGTTAGCAGTCGTGTAGATGGAACATAAAAACTGGTGTTTTCAAAATAAGAAATTTGAAATTGATACATGTTTTTATACAGTTCTATTTAGAACTAAATTACGAAACTTTTTTACGCTTATGAAAAAATTACAAAAAATGTTTACTACTAATTGTTATGTAGGTCTAAAGTTGAACATTTTCCTTTCGTTAGTGAACATTTTTTGTTTGTTGAGCTAATAACTTTTACAATTGTACATCAATAAATTTTTTAATTGCATATATGAATTCTTTGAACCTTTCTCTACAAAAAAGGTATAGAACACTTTTGGATTAGTATTTGAAAATATGCTTGCACACGCACTGAAATGACTTGGCGTTGCAAAACATTAACATGGATAGTTGTAGGGTTAAATAAATATGAAATTTATTATCTTATGTAAATTAATTATAGGTATTAGTACATAATGTTTTAAAAATTTCTATACCTCCCTTTTCCCATAAAGATTTGGTTTTCGCTATTCGTGGAAATTTTTCGGAACTTATCCTCCCGCGAACAGGGAGGGATTACTGTACTCAAATGACCATCTGATGATCTAGGGTTGACACAATGCGCATCTCTTAAAGTCAGCTGATGCTAGGATGACTCAGTTCATTGCACATTGATTGATGTGCCGACTGAACTGACCCCGTTATGCCTAGACATTATATACATCTAAAGTTGTTACAAATTGACAAGAACTAAACTAGAGGAACAACTTACCTTGATAAGAGGGTCCCTTGTCATGAGTGTAAACATAGTCTGCATGTCTATCAAAGCCTGCCTTACTTCTCTGTAGACACTGCCGAGGAAACCCAAAGGCACAGACAACTGGAACAAAAGTCCGTTTACCATGACTAGATCACCGACGGTCATGTTGCCTGTAAACAAGAAACTATAGTCCTTGACCATTGCTGAGAGATATTTCGTTTACTTTTTATTAGCTAAAAACCTTCTACAAAAAAATATTAAACAATGGCGAAACTACACAATATTTCTAACATTTATTTATTTTGTTTTTGTTAAAGGTGAAAAACCGGATTAGATACCTTCTGCTTCTCAAATTAAATCTAAAACTAAAGTTTAAAACTGACCTCAACTAGTTGGTAGAGCTAAAAACACACAAAACAATACGTAGAACTTATAATGAATTAGAAATATTTAGGAGGCTTTAGAAAGCCAATACTCTAAGGATAGTGTGTTGGGGGAACTGTTTAGTAAGATTTTCTGAACGGAACTTGGGAAACAAAATATACTGTGTACATGGTTAACTCCATCACACTACATTGTAACATAATGAGTTGAACACTAAAAAAAGGTTGAAGGATCAAAAATTGCATTAAAAACACACGAGTTAACATAGAGTGAGTAAAGTGAAGTCAGGTTACTACCACCTCACTTGACTGAATGAATTCTGGAGACGGGGTGGTGTGTTTTACACTGCCATTCTTTCCTCCCTCTGGTTTCAAATTATGGTATTAATAACAGATGTAAAATCAGAAGGCTGGCTGGTTTTCTGTTTTTAGCTCCTAGCGGTTCTAGTGTGGGTAATCTAGATGAACTAGGAGTCCCACACTCAGTGCATAAAACATTTCCCCCATCACATAAAAAAAAGAAAAAAAGGTTGACTGGTTAATAAACACATTAATAGGACATATGAGCTATTGCAGTGACTCTTTTGGTGGTGAAACATAAGGTCGGGAGTGGTCAATGAGCAATGATCATAGTCCTCATAACACGATTTGGGGTGTCATTAAACATTTTATATATACAGTAGAGTCCCGGTTATCCGCCATAAACGGGCCGGTGGAAGGGCGGATAAGCTAAAATGGCGGATAATAGGGAGGGTTGAACAAATAATAGACGTTATACACCATTAATACTTTTTATTGTAAATTTAATGAGTAAATACGATATTTTGCAGTAATACTATATAATAGAAAAGAAAAATAATGGAATGCAGTTATTTTCAATAAAATTACGAAATTGAATGACAAGATTGTTAGGATAAATACAGTAAAGGCACAATATAATACTGTACATAAAAAGTCCCGAAACTAATTACAGTTTGAATAAATTTAATGCAGAATTATCTGTACAAACAGAAAATTCAGATCAAGATTAAATAACACAACATAAACTACTGTACGGTACTTTCACCATATCATACTCAAAAACTTAATGTTAACGAATAACCTCACTGCACGCACTAAACACTAGAGAGACACAGTTGTTTACAAAACGGGTTCGTACGAGCTGACAGTAAGCGGGTCGGGCCAGTGGTAGTGGGGGAATTCTCATGGTACAGTCAGACACAGAGCACGTACACTAACACCCGCAAGCTATCGCAGTCACGTACGCTCACTGACGCTTGCAAGTTATCGCAGACACGTACCGCTACAATCACTGACGCCTACAATTAAATTAAATAAGTGCCGCTGGTGTGGCGGATAACACGGAATGGCGGATAACCGAATGGCGAATAACCGGGACTCTACTGTATGTATATATGCGTTCAGACTCTAACGGTCACATTTTACATCCGATTTGGTCCAAGTTTGGTACACACATTGGTTTTCTAAGTAGGTTTTGGATGAGTTCGTTAGCAAAAAAAAAAAAACAATTGACCGGAAGTAAAACAATTTTGAGATTTGTCGTACTAGGATTAAACTTTTTGGGGTTTATCTACAAAAAAAAAAAAAAAATATAGTAGACTATTCTGCACATTTTGTTGTTTTACACAACTTTATAGATCGTCTGGTTCCCCCAAAATCGATCAAAACTTAAAATACCATAAAAGTACCCAGTTCCAATCTAGGGAGCGATTCAGCGCCTTCATGAGTAGACCAATTTCCCAAATGGTTGAAACATATAAACTAAATTTTGGAAATTTGTTCAACTCACGTCAGCGGTTCAGCTGTGTGATCTTATTATTTTTATTATTTATTACTCTTTTGTAGATTAATGAAGATGAAAAACAGCTTGTAGCACAGGTATTAAAATGTCAGTAACAACTAGAACGTGCGTAACTGTGATAAAGTTCCAACTATAGCAGACTGAAGAGCACCTTCAAGCACTGTCCATTCAAATAAAATTTTGTAAAAAAGTTTCAATAACTTTGACAATGACAAATAATGAATAATGACAAATTTCCAAATAAATACTAATACGTCTTGATAACTGACTCAATTGAAATTTATTTTAAAGACGAGAAAAATGTCCTGCAATTTGAATACTAACGATTCCTGGCCATAATTTAGTTTTTAAGAATAAATTATTAAAAAAATGTTAACGGAAATATCTCACATTTATTCTTTTAATAGTAAATTTAAAACAATACTCTTTAGCAGTTACCTTACCTTGAGCAATCTGTTTTGCCGCTAGTACCATTGCCATCGCAATCGCACCACTGAATATCGCATTCTGGCCGAAATTTAGAAAAGCAAGGCTAGTGCTGGTTTTGAGCGATGCCGATTCATACTTCTTTAAAGACTTTTCATAACGTTCCGCTTCGTAGAGTTCGTTGTTGAAATACTGTACAGAAATCGGACAGTTTGTAAGCAAATTAAACATATGACAAAATTGTTCGAGTTAAACTGAAATTATACGGTATTTTTATGTTTATCCAAACATTTACATAGAACCAATATATTCAATATTTGTGTCTATATTAAGCAGAATTTTCATACTTGTTAGACAAATTGTCATTATAAACTGAGTGTTAATTTATGTAAGAAGAAAATTGTGAGCAATGAACAACATTTTTATTTGTGCTCTTAAACTGGTTAGGAAAACAGCCAAATTTTGAAACATAGAAGCAAATAAATTAGTTTTGAGTGTCGAAAATCTTAAGTGAATTTTGATAGTTTCCCGTATACATTTGTAACACACAACTGTAAATATTAACTCCGCTTATACCTTACTACCTTCAGAAATTGAATAATAGCACCTTTGAGCACGTTTGAAGGCATACATGTTGCAAACAAATTAGATATGCAACTTCCGTACAAAACAAATAAGGCTTTTCTATAACGGCTAATAGTAGACATTACTGTTTAACATTTAATTTGCCTATTGTTGTAATGGAGATCAACTTGATTATAGCGTCAACTAAGGGACCGAATGAAAGTTGACGCTACGTCAGAGTGATGTTATAAAAGATTTACCAACAGAAAATCACATTTTTGTTACCTTGAATGAAAGGACAAACCACTTTTATTACTATTATTGGCAACATTATTCGTGACTTTTATTAAAAAGAAAACACTACACTTTTATTTTAATGTACAGGGCCCCGATAATTCGAGCTAATTGGAGCTGAGGTCACCTACAATTATAAATTAGGTAACATTTTTAAGTGTGTAAAGTTTTAATGAGTAAATAATTAGGTTAAACATTTAAATACATGTTCTGTGTACAGTATTAACAAACTGTAGCATTACTGTAATTTAAAAAAAACACTAAAATTGCAGTACATATTTTCTGTATTAAAAAACATGCAACAGTTTTAAAGTGTCATCACCGGAACTGTGGGGGGGGCGGGGGCAATCAAAGGAAAGGGGGAATTCTAACATTTTTCGAGTTCTGAGAAAACTGAATTCAAAGTTTGACATTGATATTTTGTAGATTTATGACGTTACAACCGAGTGGTTAAAATATTTATTGACGGTAAATCAGGGGGGTTTATAATAACGTAAAAGACAACGATTTCACCATAAAAAAAAGACGCCATATCCGAGTTAACACATTAGCCGAGGCCGTTAAAACCAAGTTCAACTGTATATACTTAACAGTCTAACCACACAATAATTGTCATCATAATGGCAGTTTATTGTAAAAAAACCCCTACAAAAGATAGACATAAGCTGTCGCAAACTTTTATTTTTTCATTACACTTCTTTAAGTATTTGGTTTGTTAAACTATGCACTCACTCCTTGTGTATTGATCGAAAGTGAACCAAGTTGGTGAAAAAAAATACTGGATTAACAAATAACAAAGTAAAGATTAGGTCTGTGATATTTGATAGTTAACAAAAAATGTTATTTGGACGTTTAAAATATTTGTCAATTTCCGCAATAGCTTGGGTGTTGGAAAATTTGCAGTATTGGTACAGTGATAAGTTTACTACAATATTTATATAATAGCTTATTTCATACTTTGAAACAATAATTAGTTAAATTTCTAATTTTTAGGTTAGGTTTTTGTTTAGGAGTAGGCCTGTCGTACTGGTTCTTTTTGACCTGTGTTAAAACATTTATAATATAAACTTAATAATTTGATGTTATTTACCATCTCAGTTTTGAGGTTATAATTAATTCTACACCCTTACAAAATGTGTGTGCACGGGCAGCAAAAGGGGTTAAAACAGAAAGCTTGTGCAGGGGTATCTCCTATTATAGATTGATCGTGCCAACAAATATACAAATAGATATTTAAATACTACAGCAATATAACCAAAGCAAATATTGCATTTAACACATTAAATTCATACAGTCAAGGATACTACAACTTACTTTTACTGTTTCGTAGTTAATGAGGGAATCTATTGCTTTATTCCCCGCTTCGTTCTCCGCTTGATTCATATACACTCTAAACTTAGTCCTCCACTGAGTAATGCCGAGTGTGAACGCAGTGTAGATACCTACACAACCCAATGACAGGGCTGCGAATTCGCCTCCGCACTTTATACCCTGAAAAATAGTTTTAAAATCAACGAATTACGACCACCTTTATCCCGACTGAAATACAGTAGAGTCCCGCTATTCCGAACTAATTGGGACCGAACACTGTTCGGTTTAGCGGGAATTCGGAATAGGCGGATTTCATGAATAATATCAACTTATTAACATACCAGCTGGAGTCAGTTCTATACAGCGTTGATCGGCACGGAGGAAATCGAGGAGGAGGTGAACGTTCAAACTGAACTCATATCACACATAGACGCGGCAAATGCTCTTGACCTCGCCTTAGTGTAAGTTTACACCATCTGTTTTTTTTTCTTCCGTTGTGTTGCGATTCTGTTTTCTTCTGAAAACGAAAGGGAAAGGATAGGTTGTTCAAACTGTCCGTTTTGACATTCCGCAGTCTATCCCTGAGTCATTTTGAAAAAAAGATCGAGAAAAAAATTTAATTCGAGATAACGAAAACGGAGGAGAAAAACGGATGATCGCCACTGTTAGGTGGCAACAACACTACTAGTGAATAGCTGTTGTATCTAATCCTTCCTTCTTTCTGTAGGACGCGGTATCCTTTTCACCGGTTGCTTGTTGTGGTAACTTCCTTCCCGCAAAACGGATGGAAAACGTGAAGGAAACAAAACCAGCTTATTCCAATTTGGTTTCAGGCGTTTTCATCAAGCTTAGGCTATATGTATGTCTCTATTTAACTTATTTGTATAACAATAAATGTACTTTTTTTTCACGAACGTCTTTTTAATAATTTCTCCTGTTTTTATGTTTAAAAAACGGTATTTTTCTGAATTCTGTTCGAAATAGGCAAATTTCGGAATAGCGGGGCTCTACTGTTTTACTAAAGTAGGTTGTAAAATTTAATCAATTGTAAAAGTGACAGACAGATTTGTCTTGCTTAGTATTTTAATTCAATAAAATATATAGAAGCTCAAACCTATTACCAGTCTGAATCAGGGTGTATTACAACATAAACTTACCAACAGAGCTAGCCATAGGGAGAAGAATTGCAAGCTATATGTAGAAGCAGCAGAAGAATGAGATGATCATTACCTTAAAAAATTCAGGAAGAATGAACCCAAGTAATAGGGGAAGCTGCACAGTCTCATACCTGACCCCAGATTGTGGTTGAAAAGGACACATGGAGAATAGCTACCATATGACCAGAATTTTTAGTGAGACAGACAATTGTGCATATTGTCCTGAGCTACAATTCGGTGTTGTTAATACTTGAAAACTAGGAACAGTGACAAACCACACCAACCAGTTTCCTTAGCCAAATAATGACAAAAAAAGGAGAAGAAAGAGACAAAGGAAGAGACAGGAAATGAAAGGGGTTTTTTTTTAGTGGGTTATAATCCCTCACCACCATCCAGATGCGGACTAGTTGGTGCCTTTTAAAGGTTTTCCCGTATCAAAGAAAAAAAGATATTTTATTTAACTTATACTAACAACCGTGGGTTCTTGATGAAATTCTATTATAATAAATAATAAACTTTTTTGTAATTTGACAAAATCTTTATTGAGCCATGCCGACTTAGGTTTTGCCAATTACGGCCATTCTAGAAGGCAACTTAAAGACTAAAGGAACAACAAAGTGGAAGTACAAAAAAGGCATCACATCTCGAATGTATAACAGAACCTGAATTGTGGAATTTTATTTTAAAAGCTTCAAATTTAACTTATTTAATCTCACGATGTATGTGGTTTCAATATGATTTAAAAATATTACAGCCATAATACTAGACAACGGTGAACCCATCTCCTTATCTTTGGATGTAAAATTTGTTGTTGAATGTGAAGTAATTTTGAGCTAAGCAAACATTCAGTAAGTTTATCGGTTCGTCGGTTGACTCGTTTTTTAAATTTTTGTTTAGTCGTAAATTGTTCTCCAGTATTGACACTGTTTCACTGACTGGGATATTGGTGTACAAGTTCACAATGTCGAACAAAACTAATGTGGCTTGGTCTGGGATGTCCTTCTTTTGTAGTTGGAAAAGCTGCCTTACCGTTGTTTCGGTGCATCAGTATTGTGCTTTCAATGTGAATCCGACTAGCTGTATTTTTTTTTGCACTCTAGATTCGGGATACTGAACTGGATTGTCTCTAAGTTTGTTATTTCATTGTCGGCAACTCTACAAACAGCTAGGATTCTTTGGTATATGATGCGTTTCCCTTTTTAAAGTAAGTCAGAACTGCCCTATATTCGTTAATATAAAAAAAAAGTTTATCAAGCCTATTTTGAATCTGTTAGCATACATATTATTTATTTATAATTTTGTTGTTCCAACCACGGCAAAAAAGACTTGATCAAAAAGGTGGAACTTAAAAAAATATGAGATGAAAATTTCATTAAACAAGTTCATTCAACTTTTTGAAGGAACAATTTACAAGACAAAGTACAGGGTGTAAAGGGATTTCAAATGTAAATAATTCTTTCTAAAGAAACATACAGGAAAGTAAAATAAAGCCGTGAGGAATTGAAGAACACTTACAAGAATAGTGCTGACTAACACTAACTCAAACAGTGTCGGCACTACGTTGAACACCATGGCTGACAGAACAAAGTTGATCCCACGACTTCCTCTGTCGATGGTCTGTCAACAAGAAAAATACATTAAACATATTGTATTTATAAATATTTCAATAAAATATAATAAAAGGTTCTTTAATAACATTGACAAAATGGATAATCTTCCTTGTCTAGCAACATCAATTTATTTTAGAATTTTACTATGATATCAAGATGAAGTTGTTATTATAGATCGATGTAAATAACATAATATGTGAGGCAGAAAGTAAAAAGGGACCTCATCGCGGCAATTTCCGGTTTTTAGTTTTTGATAATATTGAATTAAGCTTTGAATAACAAACAATTTAGTGCAAAAATCATATCTCTATGATTTTTTTTTGTTTAAGTTACGGGTTTTTTAATTTTATACCGTGAAAATGGGCATTTTGAGAAAATCGCAATTGAAATATTCAAAGTAACACAAAAACTTTATTTATAACATTTAAGAAATGAAATTTGTATAAAAATTAGCTTAAAACGTCCTCTAAAAAATGATAAAAGAAAGTCTCTCATGAACATCCATCTTGATTATTTAAGTGGAACGTTTTCGACACTTCGTCGAAGGTCCTGGGACAGGTTGAGGGTCGTCAGGGTTACTGCTGCCAGCTTCATCGATGTTTTGGGTTTCATGAAAATACGGTTATTGTTTGGACAGTACATTAACTTATCAAAAATTAATTAATGTAATAATTAATAATAGTTATCAATAGTTAATTTTACAAAAATCTTAGCTTTAAATGCATAGTTTAAGTGTGTTAGTACAACTACTAAGAGTAGGTGGTTTTAAAACCTGCAAAGAAAAAGTTTAAACCTGCAACTGATGTCGGGACATTGATTTTTATAACCAGAAAACGTTCTCATTTTACAATAAACTCGTAATAGTTCACTTCGTCGCTGCTAGAATTCATCAGAGAGTAGTTTTGAAAGTATTGCCTTGCTATCTGATGTGTTTGAAAAAAGGGACCTGTTCGCGGCCCATGTTATTTTCCCATAAGCGCGAAGAGGTCCCTTTTCCCAAACTATGTTAATTATTTTTTTTTAGTGTTTTATCCGTTTACAACAGTTTTGTAATCGATTACAACTGGTAAAGGACCAAATGAAGCATATTAAACCGCAAACAGTCGAAAATCGATATTTTTGACCTCATTCGATGAAACTGCTTGTACTGAAATTTTTAGTTTGCCGCGAAGAGGTCCCTTTTTGGCTTTCCCCCTCACATATAATTTGGTTGTTACACAGCTTAAAAGAGTAAAAAGTGAAAACCTAACAATATAAAGCTAAATCCGAAAGTAATACTTCAATTTCAAATACTCAGATACAGAAAAATTTCTGATACTTTGTGGCCTTAAAGATGCCAGAAAACAAGTGGAGTGATCAAAAAGAGTCTGCCATTAGAAAAGAAATCTTTGTCGTCTTATGGGATTACTAGCTGACCCGTACGGTGTTGCCCGTGGTGGTTGGTATTTTCAGTCCTTTTAACGTAATTGTATTCTTTTTAAGTGTTCAGTCAGTGAGTGGTTGGCTTATATATATATACATATAGATCTTAAATAATAAAAGCACTATTGTCATAAAAATAAAAGATCTGAAATTATGATTTTAGTAACTTTGATCCCCCCAAACCCCTCCTAAAATTTCGAAATTTTTCATAACCTTTCTTAGTGAGCACCTATGGCCCTAGAGGAAGCTACATACCAAATTTCATTCCAATCCGTTCGGTAGTTTTGAAGAAATTGTGATTTAATAACTTTGATCCCCCCAAACCCCTACTAAAATTTCAAATTTTTTAAACCCTTTCTTAGTGAGCGCCTATGGCCCTAGAGGAAGCTACATACCAAATTTCATTTCAATCCGTTTGGTAGTTTTTGAGAAATCGTGATGAGTGAGTGAGTGAGTGAGTGAGTGGTATTTCGCTTTTCCAATCTGTTCGGTAATTTTGAAAAAATCGTGATTTTGTAATTTTTACCCCCCAAACCCCCCTAAAATTTCCAATTTTTTAATACCCTTTTTTAGTGAACATTTATGGCCCTAGAGGAAGCTACATATCAAATTTCATTTCAATCCGTTTGGTAGTTTTGAAGAAATTGTTTTTTAACAACTTTGATAACCCCAAATCCCCCTAAAATTTCGAATTTTTTCAAACCCTTTCTTAGTGAGCACCTATGGCCCTAGAGAAAGCTACATAACAAATTTCATTTCAATCCGTTCGGTAGTTTTTGAGAAATCGTGATGAGTGAGTGAGTGGTATTTCGCTTATATATATATATATATATATATATATATATATATATAGATTAATTTTTTTGAAGTACAGTAGAACTCGATTATCCGAGGTAATGTGGATCGGGGATACCTTGGATAAGCAAAAACTCGGATGGATAACACGGACTCTGTCAAAAATCGAGAGGGAAACGTACGGTAAACTGGTGAAATCAATGAAAATGATCAAAGATGTGAAAAAGACATCTACTGTATTATCAAATGAAAAACTAACGTCCAAATGAAAATAAAATACAAAATGATAAAAAGATATATACAGGCTACAGTAGCCTATATGTTCCAGTAAAAAAATATTTTTTAACAAGTCCATAATTTCTGCTTAACGGAACTTGCTCACTTGTGCGCCGTTTCTATTTTTACAATACCGGTTTTAACTGGTTTACACTGCACATTGCCATAACACTGCGAGTTTGAGTTTTATTGAACGACGTGACATTTAGTGACAAAGTATTTAACAACATTGTTTCGATGATTAGCAAAGCATTGGAATTACTGTATTGCACAGTATTTAATAAACTGCCACAAACCAAACTTCCGACCTTTTTTTTTACTACCTCGGTTAACGATGAACTCGATTAGTCAGGGCTCGGATAACTACGGCTCTACTATATATGTGACATTTTCTGGCAAAGCAAGCTTAGTTCTTTTTATTAGTTTAATTTAAAAATCACATTATCTCAAAAATAGATTCAGGCAAAAAATTATGTAAATATGAGTTTTGTGAGGCGTAATTTTGTATTGAATGAAACTGAATATAACTAGTTTAGATTTAACAAAGAGTAGTATGGGTTCTAAAAAGAATGGTGCAACTGTAATTTTTATATTCCGGTTAGTTTTCCACATAAAAATTGGTTACTTTTTAATCTTTTTAATACTACTAAATACAAAAAAAATACATACTTTAGAGAGAGCACCTGTTTGTCGTGAGAGATGAAAACTAAGGTCCAACTCGTGTAAATGAACAAAGACGTTTCGTGCTATCCGCCTTATCGAGTGTTGTGCGACTTTTGCAAACACAGCGTTCCGTAACTCATTGAAACCAGCTGCTCCAGCTCGAGCTATACCATCTAGGAATAAAAAATGAAAAGAAATAAGCAACTAAACTGGAAAACACTAATGCAAAAGTATTGTTTTTTTTTTTGTGAAGAAGATTTTTTATGATATTCTACTTCAATGAATGTATCCTATTCCTGCCAAGGATACCCTGAGGACAGAACATAACAAGGTCGAAGATATTTCTAAGAGAAAAACATATTGATTTCGTTCATTCATTTGATTTTTCTTCTGTACACAATTACAATTCCATTCTATTTACAAAATAAAGAAAAAAGGCCTAAATTACTTGCTCACAAAATAAAATTATGTTCAAAACCAATAATGGAAACCACGAGGTAATAAAACCTGTGTGCAGAAGGGTTAAAATACACGTATAATTCAGAATAGTTCAAAGAAAAAGTTGAATGAGCGGCAGCTGAACGGGTTCACAACAAATATAGCATTCTACTTTATACAATTTGAATCTACAAAAGTTTGACTTCTTTTCACATACGCATACTAATTTATAGCTTATATTTATGCTAAGGATGTTTCGTAATGGCTCTGCAATATTCTAGGATATGAATGAGAATGTGCAATATTCAGCACATAAGAACGAGAAAAAAGATCAATGGGAAATGTGTTCGGAAACTTGAACTACTCAAAAATCGTACATTTTAACAAAAAATGTCAAGGCACCCTTTACGTAGCTCTTTTGATTCCCTATCGGATGGTGTAACTGTAAAAACAATCCGATGAAGGATAATAGTCAAGTTATGTGTGTAAGTCAACCTTGCATCCTATACCAACACTGTAAACATAACTCACGTGCAATTTTTTTTGTTGATAGCAAAATACTTCGTCTGAATTACAATAAACTTTACTGAAGCTATTTATCAACTATATTTATTGCTAAGCTTTTCAAATATTTAGCCTAGTGTTTATATTATGGCTCTATTTATCTATAAAAGAGTTTAAAATAAAGAAGTCAGTAAAAGAATTTACTATACGTAAAAGCTGCATTCAGTTGAGACCTGTTAGGATTAGTCTGGATAGGTTTAGTTATATTAATTATTAGAGTTAGTGTATGTGTACTGAGTTGCATTGACCAGCTACTATAACATGGATTCGGAAATATAAACTCGGTTGCGTAAGAGGTCGTGCAAGGCGGAACAAAACAACTGCGCTACAGAAGCAGCGATTGTTTTGTTGGAGATGTCAACAGGAAGCTAGACGAGTTATATATAGTAATTCGTATCTAGAATCTTGGCCAGAGTGGAGTGGTCGTGTGACCAGTGAGTCGAGGAGCTGCGAGTTCGGCCAGTTTTGCGTGGAACGAGAGAATCCGACATTGCGGGACGGGTTGGCTTCGCAGGGATCTCAACGCAGATCAAAGTTTGGACCGTCCGGTAGAATTACCACGAGTCAAGAGAAGGAAGGACCAAGACGTATCAAAGACAGCATACTGAGTGAGCAAAACAAAGTATTTTGGTCTATTGTTAAAGTCACGTTGAATTCAGAGTTTTGGGGTTGATAACATAAACGTAACTCGCTTTAGTTGCCGGTACCGTGCATCCAGTCTGTCTTGTAAACTCAATACCTGGTATATGAATTGTGTATTAGATATTATTGTTGTTAGCTAATGTTAGAGCATGTTTACGAGCTGAGATAACTTGTTTAAATAAATACAAGATAAGTATTACCACTGAACCACTGGTTTTGTTGTTATTGATCTGTTTCTTATTGTTTTAACTTGTCGTTTGAACCCGGGTAGAAAGGGCTTAAAATCTGACCTAGGGACAAACTCTAGATAACTAAAAATAAATATTTAACTAACATAATAACCATTTGAGTAAGTTAAGAACAAATAATCAAATGTACATACAGCCAATCAGAAGAGCTACGGCAGTGCTGGCGATCGTATCAGGAGCAGTAGCAAAATTTAAAAAAGGTTCACCACCTGATGCAGCGACTTTGGTATTCAGATCGTCCACAGCGTACTTGAATAGAAATGGAACGGAGACGTTTAATACTTTCGCTCCTATTAATAATCCTACGGCCACTTTTACACGATTTCGTATAGCTGGGTCATCCTAAAGAGAACAACAATAAAATTTTGATAAATATTTAAAGCATTATAAAGTGTAAATTTTATTACTATAGTCTAACCAAATTCAAATTTATGCTAAGTGAATAATTGAATTCAAAATAACCTTGTATACAAATGAAGGGAAGCAAGTTTTTTTTAAATTTAGTAGAATTGCTTGCCGTCCGCAACAATTATCAAGCATGTCCCCTGAGTGGGGCAAAATAAGGAACAGTGCAGGCAAATCCGCCATCACAAGCCAAAGCATTACTTGCCATAATTTAAAACATAAAATTTGAAGGCTCGGCAAAAGGGAAAAGGATTTCTGAGTTGACCGCAACTCACCAAGTGGCAGAGTTATACACTATTAGCATTGAGTATGTGTACGTTTCACTCTTCCGCTAGCAAATATAGGGCAGCTTTATAAAGGCAGAAAGAAACGTCACCCTGACTGTAAACATACTAAAACGGGCATGTATGACAATGTATGTGAGTATGTGTTATTAAACACAGTTTTCTCTCACACATTTTTTTTTTCATTTTTCTAGTATTCCTCCTCGAGCAACAAGTTGATGTGATAACCACCAGAGTGCAGATTAAACATTCTAGTAGGAACACAAATTTGGCGGTACGTGAGTCCACAATAAAGCAAATTTATTTGTCATAAATTATTGAAATTACTTTTATTTGAAAGGTAATTTAACTTCAAATGTGGTGAGCTTTTTACCTTTTTATATATTGCATTATTGAATAAGAAAAAAATTGCAAACTTTGATTTTGAGTTAAGTCAAAGAACAAATTTAAAAAACTATGATATCCACTTCGGACTGTCCTAACCTTTAAAATGATATACTCAAAATAATCTTCTGAACATAATTCCTCTAGTAATCTTGTTATGCGTTTAACTTTGCTCTTATGGGGGTTGAAATTCAAGATGGTGGCTGGGTCTGCCGAACCTTAAAGGAAATTGTATAAAGTGAGATAAATAACACTGTTCTTCTACCACATGTTAAGTTGTGGTATTGTTATTTGTTAATTTACCACAGAGCTCATCCAGTACATACCGTATCAAACGTAGTTTAGACAGAAAGCACTTAACATAAGAGAATGCATCTGGAAATTCCTCAACAAAACCTAAATCAATGTTAGGAAAAAATGTTGAAATTTTCACTTCTAAAACCTCAACTTTACGTTGGGTTTAAGCCAGTTCAAGGGGGCAGATAATATGCTTACTTTCATAAGAAAAGTACACATGTATATGTAACTATTTTTGTACTTGTATATAGCACAGCAAATTTTAGAGACACATATTATTTAACCCTTCAACTGTCAGACTACTCAATTTGAGTGGTCTTGGGGGCGTGGCACGTGAAAACGATCAATTTTGACAACTTTACTTGTAATGAATATTTCACCCACTAAAAATTATTCAATCGCAAAAAGTCAAAAACCGTTGGAAAGGTAATGATCTAAACTTTAATTTTTGTATTTACAAGTTTTTTCTAAAACGTATATTTCCATACGTAATCATCGTTGCAGTTTATTAGTTTTCTTCAACAAACTCGGTGCCGTCAATTCACCAGTTTTCATCACAAAACATGACGAAGTAACGCATCTTTCCTTTCTCTCTAAACCCCGCCCACTACTTCTTCTAAAGTAAACCTAAATATCTTTGGATTCTTTACAATTTCCCCTATCCAATACTGCCATCCAATAAAAAATCGGACAAATAGTTCTACAATTGTCGGCCGTTTTGTAGATCCTTGCAATTGGTCAGTTTTTCTACCAATAAACAGCGTTATATATTACACGTGATATCTGTGTGAAAACAATAGTTTTCATACAGATATTTTGGTATCTTTGTAAACATAATGCTTCAAGCTAACTTTCCCTGTAAACCAAATATGCTTTATTTGAACAGTTTATTGTGTAGGACCGTGGGAAAGTGACTGCTAATACGGTCTCATCTAAGGTTTGAAATCGATCCCTAACGGCTTTTTATAACATCATGGGTAGACATAGGAAATTACGCGCGCATCGTGATAGCTTGAACGGACAAAAGAATTCTACATTTTTTCTCTCTTTTTTTATTTAAATAATTCTAAGTCAAACACTTTTAGGAAAAGATAATTTACAAGTATACGTTTAAATTCTTTGATTTATTCTCTACACTTTGTTATAATAATATTTCATTTTTGGGTAAAGCAAATATTCTTAAATTACGTTTGAAACTAGGCCAACTTTTGTTAGCAGTCGTGTAGATGGAACATAAAAACTGGTGTTTTCAAAATAAGAAATTTGAAATTGATAAATGTTTTTATACAGTTCTATTTAGAACTAAATTATGAAACTTTTTTACGCTTACGAAAAAATTACAAAAAATGTTTACTTGTTTTGTAGGCCTAAAGCTGAACATTTTCCTTTCGTTACTGAACATTTTTTGTTTCTTGAGCTAATAACTTTTACAATTTTACATCAATAAATTTTTTAATTGCATATAGGAATTCTTTGAACCTTTCTCTACAAAAAAGGTACAGATCACTTTTGGATTGGTATACAATTACTATATTTGGCGAATTTTTGAAAATATGCTTGCACAGCTCACCGAAATGACTTGGCGTTGCAAAACATTAACATGGACAGTTGTAGGGTTAAGCAAAAACTTGGCAAAATGTCTCTCTTATTTGTAGTCGTTCTGGCAAAGGGGAGTCCGGTGCTCCCAAGTTATTTCATTTCGATTCCAAGCTGAGGGACACTGTGGGAAACTTTACTGTAGTTGGCTCGCATAGTCGCAACGCACTGTAGTGTAGGGATATCTTGAGGTTTTTCGATTGGTGATTGGCAGATGTAAAATTCCGAACCAAGTGTTAAATTAGTGTGATTGAGGGAGTGGATGGTCTAGTGCAACGTTAAAACAAAACGTAGACAAAATTAATAAAAAGCAATACCAAAACGACGTATCGATGCTCTCCGGCACCAGTAAACCCCTGTCTGATGTACTATACAGATTGGTTTGGCTTGTATTACGGAAATGTACAAATTTGAAGCAGTAAAAACTTACCTTGTTACAGTTAATCATCGGTTCAGATAAAGTCACTCGTCAGAAATTGTGTGGAAATATTGTTGTATAAACGATGCAAATGCAGGACAATGTCCTCTTCGACGATGAATCAATATCAGCGGTGAGAATAACACTCATAACTGCAGAATCTGGGGTTAATTAAATTTTTTTTTAAATTTTAAAGTTGTAAAATCCTTATTGAAACAACTCCCAGAAAAAAACACCAGGCTCTAATCTACTACTAATTAGTTAAAAGAGTTCCACTCACCTTAGGCCATATATAAGACATCATCCCTTGCAGCATATCTTTACTTGTAACATTTCCGTTATTTTGCGAAGTAAGACCTTCTCTAGACATCGCCGACACTCCTGGATGGAAACAATCTCTTTTGATTTGTACCGACGGTGTTTTCGGTTTAAAAGATATATAAACATGGCCTCTAATATTCGTTGTTGCTGTCCGTAATAAATCCGTATGTAGGAGTCCAGATCTGACACTCTGCTGGAGCTGTACATCTTTCTCCGTCTGCGTACTGGTCGATAACGTCTGCAATTGTAGAATGTCTACAGAGAGTTTATTATATGTTTTCATGACAACAATATATAAATGGTTTACTGTATTTTATTAGCAGGGTGTAGGACAACTTTAAAGAATAATTTTATTAAATACTAAGAAATAATTTAAGAAATTGTATACTATTAACCACTTTCTGTTAAGTTCCCACAGCCTTTCCTGCAAACTACCATTCCCATAAATAAGACACCGAAATTTGATCGTGAGGTAATTAATTTATGACGGTTACTTTCTGCCAAGAAAGCAAGAAAAATCAACTGCTTTTTATGTAATGTTCATAAAATGACTAACCTTCCAAAAAGCTCGACCTTCACAAGGGGTTCCTAGCTCACGGCTGTTTTTAACCTCTCCAGCGCCCTAGGCACTTCACACTGTTGCGCCTCCCCTCCCCCCCCACTACTAGAGCCACTTCATGCATTCGGAGGTCTGTATCAGTGTCTTGTCTCGCTTGGCGCCTGCAAACAGTACCGATGGGCGGTGACTCATCAATCAGGCGCACTCCACTGTCCTGCCCAGCCTTTCGCTCCTTGCTTGCGCACACACACACACAAACACAACGCATAGGTACATGACTCGCTGGACGTTGGCTGACAGGCAGTGGTGTGTTTGCTGTTGTAGTTTTAATTTTTTTCCTCGGTTTGCTAAAACTTCTGTGAAAAATGTTTGTATATTGAACCAGAATAAATGTATTAAAAAGATTTTCCCTCATTTTGTGCCCTAGGCATAAGCCTAGCCTCTGATTTACTTAAATTTCTTTGAATGATAATTACCATGTAAAATTATTTAACCATTTGTAATTAATAACCCTTTACTAAACAAGGTCACTTTCATTGTTTCTTATAGGAAACAATATCGTCAGAGGTTACCAAGACTAAATTATATTCTATGATCTTTATAGAACATAATTTATGTTCTTTAGTCTTTATTATTACTTGTATTACATTATAAAACTTTACATGCAACTGATAGTTTTACATTTAATTACTTGCATATAGATTTTTGGAAAGTTATGCTCGCCTAAATCAATTCATATTTAATATTAATAACCCAACTGGATTGTCTAAATCATATATTACCTCAGGGCTTTCTATGTCGAACAATCCTCTGTTTTTACGTCATTCGATACATGACGGTTGTTTCAACTTTTGTTTCAGTCATTTTCAAATGTTACTTGCAATTTGCCCGCTATACGAACTTGTCATCAATTAAATTAAATTTATACATAGCACTAAAGTACATTTCAGAACAACTAGCACCGAGAAGAATTGAGGCTGACAAATGCACCAACTTCTAACAGTGCAAGTTCAAACTGTGTCAGACCAGTCGTTAGAGAAAAAAAGGTAGTTTTGTTCAAAAATTTAACAGCTAACCGATTGCGCTATAGATTAAGGAATAGTTTGAATATGATTTTTCATTGTAGAATTATTGAGTCAATAAAAACTGTGAAGATTTTTACTTTCTTTAGTTTTCCGCGTATATTTTGTAAATCATTGGATGAAATGCTATACTTTCAATAGAAAAGTTGTGGTAAATTTTAAAAAAACTGAAAATGAGACTTTGAAAGTCTTATTTGGTTCATTTTTGACTAAGAGTAATTGGAAAATCAACGGAAATTTGAATTTTTTGCAAAATGTATGATTTCAATATTTTAAAATTTAAAGCTTTGAAATTGAGTAAAACAACAGTTAATGGCATGTAGATTAACCACACAAGATGGGCTCTGTCGGATATATTAATTTAGCATAATAACTGTTTAAATAATTTGGAGCATTATTTACAACAATACATATAAATGAATTGTTATGACCGATTTAAATTTTTCAATCAGATTCTGAATGTAGATTTCATGAGCTTCAAAACTTATATTTCAGATTTTCGTAAAAATGCTGAGAAATTGCTTAAAAAAACCAAAAAAAGGCACAGATTTGTTAAAATAATGTTTTTAATTGTGTGGGTAACCTAAATATTTTATTTAATAATAATATTACCTTGTTAGGTCCGTCACGTGTCTTCTTGTCGTGTATTTATTATGACATGTTTCGGAGCCGAAACTCTATTTTCAAGTTATAATCACTCCGAAGAGATCGTCGCACATTAAAATAAATAAAACATATACATACATACACACGTACATATCACACCAACACATAAACACAATATCGCGCTTGTCATAACATGAGGTGCGCAACCTATCATTGTCGGTTGAATACTGCCAGTATTATGTATTGTTACCTCTGTTTGTCTTGCGTAAATATTTGATGGCCGTATCATACAAATGGTAGGGGTGAAATGAAAGTTGGTCATTTAAGATATCGTCCGGTTTAGTTTTGAATGCTTTATAAATTTCGTACTCTTCCTTAGCATTCATTAGTCTACCTTTGCCGCAAATGTGTAGGGTTTCTACCGAAGCGTGGAAGTCATTTGGGCTATGTTTGTTTTCGGCAGGCGTAATTGGAATTGTTAATGTTGAACTTATTGTTGGGAAGATGTTCCTTGTAACGTTCGATGAACGCTCTCCCTGTCTGATCTATATAATGTTCATTACAATCCTGGCAATCGATTTTATAAACTCCGGACATTTTTATAATTGACAATGATAGGTTACGCACCTAATGTTATGACAAGCGCGATATTGTGTTTATGTGTTGGAGTGATGTGTACGTGTGTATGTATGTATATTTTTTATTTATTTTAATGTGTGACGATCTCTTCGGAGTGATTAGAACTGGAAAATGGAGTTTCGGCTCCGAAACATGTCGTAATAAATACACGACAAGAAGTCACGTGATGGACCTAACAAGGTAATACTATTATTAATTATAATAGTGACTTGGTACCACAAACATGCTAATTAAATATTTTAGTTTTATTTATTAAATTTGTTTTTAGTTCAAACATTTGGTAATAGAAGTTGAATGTATTTATTAGTATTAGTGTAGAGTGTCCACCAGATTCTTTAAAACAAATTTGGTAACTTATGGGACCTATATGGGCAAAAATTAGGGACTTTTTTTAACAAAAAAATATTATCTTTAATTTATAATAATTTACGTGCTTACACGCTGCCTCAGCAAGGGTTAATTTAATTAAATTACAAGTGAAAAGACATGGACGAAGACCAGGATTTGAACCCAGGACCTTCACTTTGCTGAGGGAAGGTATAAGCAGGTAACTTATTATAACTAAAAAATAATAAAAAAACAACACCACTGTAGGCTGCAAAAAGAATTAAGATTGTTTTGAACGTCGCATATGCGAGGTATTCAGCCTATTGGTGCAATAAATGCAGTAAAACCCGTACAAGTGAGATAACATCGACCAATACCTGGAGTGATCAGGGTAGCTCAGTTGGTAGAGCGTTACCGCAGAATAGTAAAGGTCCTGGGTTCAAATCCTGGTCTTCGTCCATGTCTTTTTACTTGTAATTTAATTTTTTTTTAAATTAACGTACATTATTTGAAATTAGAACATTATTTAAATCACATCAGCAAATATCTGTGAAAGCAAACAAGACCCGAAAAAGATCTGCAGCATATGCAAATTCTGCAGAAAACGTGACACTTTAATATAGTTTGCACTAATTTTACAAAATATTGGTGTTAAAAGAAGGTACTTTAAAACACAAAATCAAAACTCCTCAGAATAATATTTCACCCGAATAGGATTCGAGTTATTTTGATGAAATACTAGATCTAATTAAAATCACATCGGTGACTGAAAACGATTTGTGGTGGTGTTCTCTGCCTCCTTCTTCTTGCCTGCGCCATTTTGGTTTGTTAAAAAGGTTGTAGAACAGCTGAAGGTAATCCATACATTACGGAGGTCCATCTTGGATTTGAGCATTAAGGACAATTGTTATTATAATCTCGTGGATTTCAAAAGATTTGTGCCGTTTGTAGACCGCTACTTTTACATAAATGACTTATTGAATCGGTTCTTTCTAAACCTCTAAAATTTATGTCCTTTTAACAAAATCGAGGACTTAAACTTCTGTAACTCTACTTATAAAAATTCCAAACTTTTGGAGACTTCTGTGACTGGTGTAGAATTGTATGGAACGTTTGTTAGTTGAATTAAAGGCTGCATAATAATAATCAGTTAGTATTGGTTCCATGCATGGGTCCCCCCATACCTATAGGCAGATTGGGCCATGCCCCTCCCCCCCGTCCAGCTCCCAGGGAAAGGAAAATATGCATATTATTACTTATAGTCCAAAATTTTTCTTTAAAGAGATTAGCACTGAAATATGTTTTAAATGTTATGTGCCGTTTGATTTTACATATACTTATTTTATTTTTTACAAGAGTTCAAGCATGAGCTGCTGGGTCACTACTTGGTGCGGTTTCTAGGAGTGTTCAGGTCTTTGAGTATTTGCTGACAGTGTAAAGGTACAGGCTCAATGCTGTGTGGGTTAATATTTCACCTGAACAGCCAAATTGGCTTTCTAAATTTTAAAAGTTTTTTTGGGGAGGTCAAAAATATCCCTGGACTCCTTTTGCCGAAGGAGGGGAGGGTACTCCTTAACAAGTTTACTGCTACGCAAATTTCGTATTTCCTATGCTAGGAGCTGACCTTTTATTTTTTATATATATATAGTCTAAATGAGTAGAAATTACTTTATTTTTAATTTTTTAACCTTTCTACGTAATAATCACTAATATTTTAAAGCGGGCGCACATGTGCGTCCATAGCACATAGGCTTAAAATTGGCGTGCGAAGCCCGCAATGCTCTGTGTATTGAAAATTCTCCCAGTTCGGGGTTGGCGCCAGCCGCTTCTCACAGTGTTCAGTGTCAAGCTCACATGTGCGTTCTTACCAGTGTACGTGTTAAGCCCCATACCCCCTAGAAAATATCATATGGGTGCCCAAGGTTCCTTGATTTTTGTTTTAACCTTCTGCTGTATCCTCCTTGTTCTCTATGTTATCGTTTATTAAAACAATTTTTTTTTTTAATGTCAAAAGTTCCTTTCTTTACGCTAATTACTCAAATTAACTTTGTTAGTATAATCTTGGAATCTTTTCATGTTGTGTCTAATTTTTTTAATGGATGAGGTTAGGCAACTGTAAAATTGTTTAAAAAAACATACATTTTGAAGTAAAAAATTAAGTTCATCCAAATATTTTGAAAATGAAATATATTTCCCAAATAAAAACAAAATATTGGGACTACATTAATCACACATATAAACAACACATTAATTTTTGTATAACTATACACATATTTTCCATACAATAATACAATATCAATACACATAACATCATACAAATGTTTTAACAACACATTCTAGACAATGATTGTCAATTTTCTTTTTATAAACATTTACATGTACATTTAATGGCTGAAACAGTTGGAATCAACATATTACAATATAAAAATAGATAGACAATATACAATTAAAATCTAACAACAATGTAGGTACGTGTAGGTCATTTAAAATTACAGATTCAAATTTGTTTAGTAGGAATATACAGTAGTATTAAACAAGTACAGTAGAACCGCTCTTAACCGGTCTGGTCGGGACCGAGACCCTGGCCAGTTGATCCAAGGTTCCCGTAAAAAATAGATTTTTGTTAAAAAATAACCTATATCTATATATATAAAAGCCAAAACCCACTGACTCATTCATCACGATTTCTCAAAAACTACCGAACGGATTGGAATGAAATTTGGTATGTAGCTTCCTCTAGGTGCTCACTAAGGGTTTGAAAAAATTCGAAATTTTAGGGGGGCATCAAAGTTATTAAAAAATTACTTCTTCAAAACTACTGAACGGATTGGAATGAAATTTGGTATGTAGCTTCCTCTAGGGTCTAGGACCATAGGTGCTCATTAAAAAAGTTCTTAAATTTAGGGGGGTTTGGGGATCAAAGTTATTAAATCACAATTTCTTCAAAACTACCGAACGGATTGGATTGAAATTTGGTATGTAGCTTCCTCTAGGGCCAAGGTTGTCACTAAGAAAGGGTATGAAAAATTTCGAAAATTTAGGAGGTGTTTGGGGGGATCAAAGTTACTAAAATCATAATTTCAGATCTTTTATTATTATGACAATAGTGCTTTATTATTTAAGATCTATATATATAAAAGTCAAATACCACTCACTGACTGAACACTTAAAAAGAATACAATTACGTTAAAAAGACTGAAAATACCAACCACCATGGGCAACGCCGTACGGGTCAGCTAGTATTTCATAAATAAACAAGCAAATAAGACGTTATTGCAACTCATTTTATTGTATCTACATACATAGGCCTACATAAACAAACACAAACAGATTAAACATTTTAAACTTACATAAACTTTGAAAACTAAATTTACATATGCTGTATCATTATTTTTTTAAATCAGTTACCGTAATTTTTTCTGTTCTTTAACTTTCAAAGCCAAGTATCCCCATTTTCGTACGTTCATCACGTCTAATGCCGTTGAATCTTTTACATATGTTACTTTACTCAATATGTTACAAATATTACATATTTTGCTCCCACGAAATTCAGTAAATATTCCGACAAAGCAACAGACGAAGAAAAAGAAGCAAAGGATGCCGCTTTGTCAGTTGATTAAATCAATTGATTTAATTGATCAATTTCATTAATTAAATCAGTTAATCAATCAAACTTACGCTCCCCCTTCCCTATTATGCCTGCCACAACACTAACACAATTCACATTGCACATCTGAAGTTGCATCACCCAGCTTTATTTTCCGGGAAATGTCCGTCAAACAATCAATGTTTGAAACTTCGGCCATTTACAGTAATACAATCTGTAAGACAATAAAAACTCTGTTGTTCCATCGGATAGACCGGTTGATCCGAGGACCTGTTGATCCGTGGCCGGTTAAGAGGGGTTCTACTGTAAACACATCTGAAAGGTTAGGTGAATGCTTCACCAGGTAGTAAATAGTTGATTACTCTATATTCAGATATCTAATTTTGCAGTGCTGCAGAATCAAACAAAAAGCGTTTTAAAAAAACGAATTACATTATTCAATTCTTTATTGTGTTCTGTAGTCCTACTTAGTTGTGCCAACATAATCATTACCTACTATTATTAATTAATAAAGCAATTAAATCGAGTAAAAACAACCTTTTTAGAAATATTTACGTTTTGTTATTTCACATAGTAAAAACTACTCATGATAGAAACATTTAATCTTTGGCTTTTACTTATTTGACAAGATTTAACTGAACATTTTAGCCTGTATCTAGAACATCAGTTTTTATTTGTTCGTAAAATACCAGCCACTTGAATACAAACAGTACGGTAATGTTTGTAATTTTAACAAATATGAGGTGTGTTCAAAAGGTAACCAAACTTTTCTAATTGTTAGCATTTAATTTAAAGCTTATTGGTCATTATCTCTTTCCTACTCTATTTGCATTTGTCCTAGTGGTGCTACCATTTTACTATTCAACTGTAGAAAGCTTTTAAAGTATCCTGCAAATGGCACTTATGCATTCTTCTAAGGTGCAGTCACACCTGTCATAGTAAAAGGAACCATGGAGTATTATAAACTTTCCACACTTCTTTGTACTGACGATTGACTGTTAGGCCTTGAGGTGAATTCAAAATGCACAACTCTATTTCAATGCACTAAAAAAACTGTGACCCAGACCTTAAAAGATCGAGATTGTCGTGATTTTTTTTAGGTGTGGAGATCTTTTGCTAACCTACTCTGTTGGCCGGACTTTGTTGTAGCTTTAAACCCAACTCTTATCTACAGTGATAATTCTTTAAATTTTAAATGAATGTTTGTCATCGTTGGTTTGTTCAAGAAGTGTCTGGCAAACGTTCACACGATGTTCCTTCTGCTAGGAACAACAAACTAGGAACAAACTTTGCCGCAACCGAATGCACGCTCAATTTTTCTATTAACATATCATGACATGATACAATGGAGATTACAATCTCTTTGCAAATTTTTTGAAAGTCGAACAATGGTTGGCTCACAGCAAATCCTTGATTATTTTAAAGTGCGTCGGTTGACATCGTAGGCCTTCCTGAACAAGGGCCATCTTCAATTATAGATGACCATTTTTGAACAGAGTAAGCATGCTTCAAAAGTTGAAACGATTCCTTAAATGTTTTCCTCAGTTTCACACAAAATTTCAGGTTACATGCAAATCTCAAGTTTCATTCAAATAGTCATAACTCAGAGACTAAAAAAATTTTTTTAAAGTGCTTACACAGAAGGTTATGAAAGTGCTGCCACCCTCACCGATATCGCTAGGATTCCCAGTTGCCACATAATTCAAAAAGTTTGGTTATTTTTTAACACTGCTTTACTTTGCTGATACATTTATATTTTAAACTTATTTGAATGGATTTTTTTATATTGCGACCAACCGAAAAACTCATTATCGACTGGCCTACTTCGTTGGTTTAGAGGCTATAGTACTGTACTTCCTCGGATGTTAAATTTTATGAAATCTACGACAGCAAAATGACGAATCCAAAGCAGTAATTAATATATTTTTAAACATTGTATTAGTGCTTTCCCCCGTATTACAAAATCAAGGATGTATAGTAAAAATCTGATAGTAATTTGAATTCAGAACTCTGTTGCGTAAAATGAACAGTGTCTTTTTGGTTGAGTTACATTTTTGTTATTAGAACAGAAAGCACCCAGTATAAAGTAGAACTGAATTTGTTGTACTTTGACACTGGGGAACATTTTTTTAATAAAGACAATGCAAGATTTAGTGCATGATTTGAACTTTCAACGTTACTATCAGATTTTTTACTACAAACCCCCAGACTTTGCAGCATTGTCAGAAAAAAATCACATCGTTAGATTCGTAACTTTTTTTGTATTTTATCATATAAAAAAATAATGTCTACCCGTTATCATTAATTTCGAAGATTGTAATTAATTATAGTGTACAAAAAAGTTAATAACTGCCTCCATTTGCTTAGGACACCTTCACTAATGATCTTGCACAATAGATATACTAAAATATAGATAACTTCCGAAATAAATTTCAGTTCATATGCGTTGTATCATTGAAGAAATTACATGAAAAAAGTGTAAATGAAATTTTATAAAATTCATTAGTACACATCGAAAGTGCTGACATTTTATATAAAAACTAACAGCTTCAATATTATAGATGCAGATCTAAACAAATTAGATAACATAAAGAACAATTTTATTCAGATAGTCGTTTAAAAATAAAACATTTTTATCATTAATAGTTTTTACTTGATAAAATACTGAAGTAGAAGTTTTGGAAAAGAAAGTTACAACTTGATTGAATTACTATGGAAAATAATACATAGGATACAAATTTAATATCATAGATACCAATATTTTGTTTAAAACACTCGGACGGCGACAATATTGGCAAAACCGTCAACGGTCAATGATTTATTAAAATTTGTTTGTTTTCTACAGTAATGCAAAATTAAGGCGGCTTTACACAATGCTAGTAACTCGTACGAGTCGCTAAAACCGAGTACATCACTCTAGTACTCGCCTTGTGTAAATTGGTGTTCTGTAGTCCAGTAGAGTACTCGCTGCGAAAGTCCATGCCAGTTGAGCGAATAGAAAGCAATCCTATTTACTGGAACGAGTTGGTTCCCCTACACAATACTCGAATGTATGACGTACTAGCACCGTTGAGAGACCGATTAAACGATTCGAGTAACACATACGAGTGTTTAATGCTACTGAAGTTGATAGTGCGTACCCCGTGTTCCGTAATAGTTGATCGTTGCGTGTAGTTTTCTAAAATGGCTAAGTGGAGTGACGATAACACTTTAAAATTTGTGGAATTGTATGGAGACGAAGAATGTTTATGGAATACGAGCGTGAATAATAAGATCAAATCGGCCCTTGAATTCTTGTTGGCACGTTTTCTACCGATTTGATTATTTACATCAATTCTTCGCAAAAAACTTTAACGCACACGTCTTTAAACACTTTTTGATCAAAGACTTTTTGTTCATAGATATAGTGCTAATTTTCCAAGAAAATAGGTAAACTCGACTACTGCAAATAGCTGCTAAACCAAGTGGCGTCTAAAACCCGTTAAAACCCAATTTTAGGGTGTAGACGCCCACTGTCCCTGTGAAGCACTCTCCCCAGTGGCTCGTACGAGTTACTAGCATCGTGTATAACCGTCTTTAGGTTTAGAGTTCAAAGAAAGTTTATTGCTAAACCTCCTCTTGATTTTTACTTTAAATCAGGGTGTCTACCAGATCATAAAAATTAAATTTCTTGACTTTTTGGGGATAGAAATTTGGTGATCTTATATTCAACCAAATTTAAACGTATTATGAAATTATTGTATAGCTATACAAATAAAAACCTTTGAATGATATTGGCTAGATACTTTGTTTTGTAAAACAGAAAACGCAGCTTTAAATAAATATGAACTGTTCGTGAAACTGAACAAATAACTTTGATCCGTGTTTCAAAACATTCGTTTCTCCCTTCTCCGGTACTAGAAAAGGTCGAATACTAGGTTTGTTTAAGAACTGTTTTATTACGATTCACAGATATCATACATATGAAGTGAATGACTCTATCAAATGAACTAGATGAATTGAACCAAATCTTTAAATAGATTTGAACTTTGAATCAGAGTTGCCACACATTTTACAAGTGCGTGGGGTACTTTTTGACGACTTTCATGATTTTTGGGGTCTGGCGGACACCTTGTTGTTATACACACACCAATGTACAGACTTTAAATTATAAAATGAAAATGTGTACACACTATAGAAAATAGTAACATTATTGGAAGACATTTTACAGGACTTGAAGAGTACAACCACAATTAAAGAAACAATATTTACAGGATATGTAAATTTAAGCTACACATTCTTTAATATTCTTTAACATACTTTAAATAACCTAGTTTACAGTTATTTCAAATGTACTGACTTTAATTACCAACAAAAATAATCTCATTGAAATAATCAGAAAGAATGCCTTCAAAATAAAGTTTAATTTCTATAAAATGACCAGGAAAAGGAATGCTGATTAGGTTTGGAAAATTCAGAGTGTTGAGACGGTCTTAATTTCTAGACGCATTAAACATTTTATAGGACTTAATTAACACAGTTGAAGTTAGAGGAAAACATTTTGAAAATCTTTAAGTAGGGTTCCTTAGCATACTTTTAGATTTAGGTACTAAAACTATAATTGTGCACATAGAAGTTGGTAATAACCAAACGAGTGATATACACAAACATAATTACGAAAATTTCCAAATACATGGTGTAAATGTACAAAAAATTATTTGTCATGAGACCAACATGTCCATGATACGATCTACACTGACGTTGCCGAAGTTTGAGACGCCAAAGGGAGGTAACAGAAGAAAGTTTGGGAAGAAGTGCGATATTTGATAGTTTAGTGTCGAAAACCTCAGAAAAATAGGAAGCGTTGACAAGTTACTTCAACCAAATAGTGAGAGAAAATTTAGGAGACTAAACATTCTGCACTCAGGAAGATTTCCACTAAGATAATAAGTGCTGCAATTCAGTACGCCCACACTCTGATGTAATCCCATGATGTGAAAGCAGGACCAGTAAACCCCTGGGGGCGACAAAGCAATACTTTCCTCCCGTAAGACACAAATAACTAATTCCTAAGATTGTATACCGTTAACTATATCAGAATTGAAATATGTAACACAGAGAATAAATATTGGTCAATCTAATTTTAAAATCATATTTACATAGTTTTGATTGCACATAAATAACAACGTCAAAGAAATATTTTCAGAAGCCTTTTACAATCATTTAATCTAGATCTTAATGTTTCAACATGGAAAAGTAATTTTAAAAATGAAATCAACACGCTGATAACAAACGGAGTGTTTTTTTTAAAGTTGATCTGACTTTAGGCCTCCTTGTAATTACTCAATCATTTAAACATTGAGTAATAATCTGTGACACCCATGAATACACAAAGGAGATTGAAACATGATTTATACGACAAAATCATGTTTAACCACATAATCGTACATCGAATACTCAAAATTCTAAAGTACATTTTTTTTTTAAAGGAATAAAAGTTTACTATAAATAATACAACTCAATTAAACAATTTAAACTGGTTCTAATTACACTCAAGGTTATCAAAAAGAAAAAAATGTTTACTTTTATTATCTCAAGTAGGCAGATTATAAACAGTTTAACATTTTTTTTAAATAGAAGAACATATACTCTTGGCTAAATGATAATAGGCCTAAATATAAAAGTTATCTAAAAACATTACCAATTTGTAACACACATTTTGATAGATGTTACCAATTAATTTATTGCTATCATATTTAATTAAGTGTACACTGGCAAATTCAGATATGAATGTTAATAAATTAAAGCAATCAAATATCTAAATATTTAGCAGAATGTAAATAAATAACATACTGTAACTAAATTATATTAATTACCTAAATAATTGAAACAATAATCACAACAATAAGTAGGCCTACTGTATTAGGCTGCGCATTTATTTTCCCTAGACCATGATATTTAATTTGTGAAGTGACAAACAGTACACAGATTTCGGATTATTCAAGTGTTATGTAGGCTACATTTTTAACTTCCCGCTACCAATAAAGGGAAGTTATTGATTTCGGTCCGATTTTCGAAAGTCGAGTTTTCATTAAATCTCCACGTTTCGAGGTCCCAGGAAGCCATTCTGACTATTCCCGCCGAGGTGTCCGACCGTGTGTGTGTGTGTGTGTGTGTGTGTGTGTGCGTGTGTGTGCGTGTGTGCGTGCGTGTGTGCGTGCGTGCGTGTAAATAAATTTTTGTCGTACAGTTTCTCAAAAACGAATCAACCGATTGAATTCTACGACATGTCATTCGAAAGGGTGTATCAAAACTTAGATCTGATTAGATTTGAGAGTTAATCCATCGAGCCAATCCGAAGAAATTTAAAAAAATAACCTAAATTTTTTTTGGAATTTTTATGTTTTTTAAAAATAACTTTAAAGCATGCGAAAAAATCATAATAAAACCATGTATACATTTTTTGTGCTTAAAAAACTGCGTCGACTGCTTTTTTGAAAATGAAAATCGGACGACGCATTCAAAAGTTATCGTTGTTTAAAAATTCAAAAATTTTCGTTTTTTGGTATTTTTGGTATTTTTTTAACATATCTTCCAGATTTCTCAACCAATCAATATAAACCTGTACATTTTCTTTTTGTGCTTTAAAAACTGCATAGAATGCTTTTTTTAAAATGAAAATCGAACGACGCATTCAAAAGTTATCGTTGTTTAAAAATTCAAAACTTTTTGTTTTTTGGTATTTTTTTAACATATCTTCCAGATTTCTCAACCAATCAATATAAACCTGTACATTTTCTTTTTGTGCTTTAAAAACTGCGTAGAATGCTTTTTTAAAAATGAAAATCGAACGACGCATTCAAAAGTTATTGTTGTTTAAAAATTCACAAATTTTCGTTTTTTGGTACTTTAACAAAAAAACTCATTTTAAGCGTTTAAAATTCAAACTAAGCGGAAAGTTCTAGGGTTGGCCTGCACGGTCAACCAATTTTTTCTTGAGAGTGGCCGTCAAAAACAAAACATCAGATCTAATCTAAAAATTAAGTTTTTTAAAAATAAATGATAAACAAAGAGGGAACTTATTCCGAAATGGCTTGTTCACAGATAAATGTGCGAGTGCCCCAGAGATATCCTTCGGACAGCCTGATCTTTTGTTTGAAGAGAAATAATACTTGCCCGAGGTAAATGTGAAGAGCTAATGTTTTTTGAGAAAAATGTACTCCTACAAAATATTTACAATGATGTACCCGTTAATTAAATACAAGTTTTATTGACTCAATAGCGATAATTACCACAGACAAAACAGCTGCTAAAAGGGAGGATTCAACTCAGGACTTTTTTCGGATCAGATGGAACTACAGCAAATTAAAAGTCAACTTTCAGTAGGTTTTTTTTTTATGGTTTTAGAGCAAAAATTGCCTGAAATGAACTATGTAATTTTAAAACAAGGAACTTGAGTTTTGGATGCCAACCTCGGCTAGAAGCCCACCTAAGAAGTAGCATTAATTTACATATTAGTTCTTGTAACAAAATTGTAAGTCTCTAGTGTTTTTTTTTTTTTTATAGGCCTATATAAAGTGTTTTATGCGAATATGTGTATAAATGTTGTATTTTACTTGATAATGGAGGCTTGATCTCAGAAATCGGTTGTCCCATCGAATAAGGACATAACAAAGGACATAAAAGGTAGCCTGTCACAAATTTTATTAGTCTATTAACGGTTCCTGGAGGGAACAAATATAATGTATAAAGTGTTTTATTAACCCTTCTCAAGTGGCATGTATTCAATAGGCCTACATCAGGTTCAAAAAGCGTCTGAAATGTCTGTAATGTTTGTTACATCAAGACTAGATCATGTATCAAAAACATTATCAATAATTTAGGTAATTATAACAGTTAAAAGTAACATAACAATACAGATACCACAATATTGAGCTTAGATAGTTTTTTAAAGAGATTCATCTATATTCTTAGAGAGTATTTCATCAACTCTATTTAAAACTTTGACATATTCTTGATAAAGACTAACAACTAAACCGAAACGTTGGATCAAAAATTGGTCGGACAAATTGTCAAAACATTGTCTCATGTCATCCAACTCTTGCTTGATAGCAAATTGTCTTTTCTCAAGCAATTTTTTCCCTACAACCGATATTTCTTTGGTTTCCTTTTCTGTGAAATCGCTACAGAATACTTTTTGTTGGACTGCTTTAGGTTCCATGTGTTCCGGTGATAGTAAAACGTATATCAAACTTTTCGCCGTCCAAGATAACCCGTCCGAACAGCAGTAAATATTTGACAGTAAATCGTGTAATTTTAGAAATTTATATTTCTGCTTGGACGATGAAATTTTTTCAGGAAACATATCTACGATTGTTTTAAATACATCATCAAAACTTAATGCTATGGTATCGTTTGTGTTCATTGGTAAAATAAAACCATAATCTAAAAGTAATTTTATATTTGAGTGCGCTCCGTAGTGAATAAAAACCTCATTGTATTTTTTAAAAGGAACTAACGTTTTAATCTGATACGAATCATCGGAATCGTTAATAAAAGCTTGTACTTGAACAGTGTTAGAATGGTTTAACATATCCAAATACGGAGCCAGTGCCAAACAGTTTGTATCCGATAATAAAATAGAATGATCAGTATTTCTTTCCGGAGAAATATACACTGCTCGTGAATTCACAATAAACCATGCCCAGATAAAATCATCTAGATTAAAAACATCAATTAATGTTTTACTACAATGTGGACAAATATCTTGATATGTTAACGTACTAAAAAATTCTGTATATTGCTCAACAACATTAGTCTTACCAGTAAGCACTTTATCACTCACATCTTTTGGTATATGTTTCAATAAATCAGCACTGCAAAACACAGGTGAATGTATACTTTCTGGAAGAGAAACTATATAATCAACCCAAAATGATTTAGATTCTAAATGCTTTTCCAATACAAGAAAACTAGACAGAACTTGTTGAGTTGTAAAGCATTTTCCTCTAGTAAATAACTGACCGAAACTGGAATCGTTAACCACTTTCACTGTTATTAATAATTTGCCTGGTATTTTCACTAAGATATCACCACTTTTAATATTTTTTTTCGTCATTAGTCCACGTCCGGTCGACTGAAAGTTATACGGAGTCAAATAGCTTGTCGCTTCCCATCCGTTGGCTGCCATCCATTGAACCATTTTTATAATACTTCTGTCAACATTTTCCTTTACTGGAACTCTACAACTGGACTGTTTATTTCTCCTTCTTCTTCTTAATGTTCTGCCCATTTTGAATAGAATCAATCTTCTAGGTCAATCTGAAATAGTACCTCATGATTCTGGGACTTATATAATACTTTGTTTTTACATTTGCATTATTTTATAACATCTTAAAGTATAATTTTAACTTTATTTCCATAAGTATACAGTAAGCCCTAAATAATGTTTGTGTGAATAGCCTATGATATTATCTAACCTAAAAAACGTACATTACAAGAAGTTGTATTTTACTTGACCCAGTGTACTAAACATTTGTATTTTGCCTCCTACATTAAAAAACAATTGCTTTTACTACATCAAATACCATAGCCTACAATAAACAGGCAAAAGTAATCTTCAAACAAAACTATCATTAAAATGTATGCATTAGGGACAAGAAACATTATTAGGCCTACTATTCAATTGACTAGAGAATAGATACGTGCTTGATTAGAATAGTGACATAAGGAAGTACATGTGAGTATTTCTCATTATACTTCCGGAACGAATTTGCAACAAATAGGCTATCCATTGCAGCAACTTATGACACAAACTTAATTTTAAGAAAGTAGTGCATAATTTATGGTAAGCACCTTGTGTTTCAAGAATGGGCTAAATTAGGCCTATGGTAAATGCTCTCCAACCTAAAAAGCCAACCTAAAAATAAACAAAACCTAAACTAATTTACAGACTCCAGTCAAAGGCCTAGTATGTTTCCAGTTTGACATATAGTCTAGGCTATATAGGTCTACGTTGGTACTACAACTTAAATTTTCTAAAAAAAGATCCTCAAAATTGACATTGTAAATCAGAGAGCCTTATACTATAATTGAAAGCAATCTTAATTCTATTTGCAGCTTACAGTAGGCTACTGGTAGTCTTATTTTTGAATTGTAATAATTTTTCGGCGAAAGTATGGTAATTGTTTACTTTGACTGCCGTAGCCCCAATAGTGTCCAAACTTCTGTGACGTCTTAAATGTGGGTAGTGAACATGAATAAACAACATTATACCTTGCTCGTGCAAGAATAATAATTAAAAAATACCCTAAAAGGTTCGAACCTATAGTAGGCTACTGAGACTAAATACCATAGATTAGAACCTTTTATGTTTTTCTGATTTTATTATTCTTGCATTTCTGTTTGTCGAACGGGCTTTAATATTGCTAAATTAAAATAATGTGTTCAGCTTGTAAATAATGTATAAAAAAGTTTGAACGCTATTGGGGCTGGGTCAGTTAAAGTAAACAATTACGGAAAGTATACATCCACACTCCAGCTGATTTGAAGGTTATGTTGCTAACTTATGGATTTGAAAATGAAAGCATTAAACAAAATAACCTGAGATTCTAACTTACAGTCTCTAATCACAGTAGGTTTCCATATTGTTAACATACATAAGTTTGTTTTATATAACAGAAATATTAGCTGGAGTGTGGATGTTTACTTTCGCCAACTTTTCTGTTTATATATACACTTGTCAGCAACGGTTAATTTGACTAAATTACAAAAGAGAAAACATGACCAAGACTGGGATTTAAAGCAAAGACCTTTACCATTCCTTGGTAGGCCTACCGCTCTGCCAACTGAGCCACCCAGACATTAGTTGATGTTATTTCGCTTATATACCGTTTAACTACATTTTTTCTGAACTAATAAGACTGAATACCTCTATGAAACGACATTGAAAACGATCTTAATTTTATTTACTGGTTACAGTAGTGTTATTTATTGTTATTTTTTAAATTATATTAAATGCAAATAGAATTAAGATTGTTTACAATGTTGTTGCATACAAGGTATTCAGTCTATTGGTTTAGAAAAAATAAAGTAGGCTAATCAGTACAAGTGAGATAACATTGGCCAATATCTTTGGTGTCATCAAGGTGGCTCAGTTGGCAGAGTGGTACAGCGGAATGGTAAGGGCCTGGGTTTGATTCCCAGTCTTGCTCCATGTTTATCACTTGTAATTTAATTAAATTAACCCTTGCTGAGGACGTGTATAAGCATAAAAATTACTACAATTTAAAAAAATAATGATGTAAAAGAGACAAAAACAAATTAGGACCTAGGCCTATCCGTTAATTTCTTTGTATAAGATTGTATGAAACCAACCATACTCTAAACTTTTTACTACTGTACTATTATTACAGTATTGAATACTATTAAAATATTAATTGTTTCATGAATAGATTTCAATAAATGCAAATCTAACTCACCTTAAGATTGTTTAATAAGGAAGAAGTCTTGCACCGCTTATTAAAATTTGCTAGGCCTACTTTGTGAGCACTTCCACCAGTATTAAGAGAAGAAAATGATATTTTGTTTGAACAACTACTACACTTCCACTTCCCTAATACATTACTAAAAGAACCTTTACCAATTTCTTTCAAAAGGAAAACAGTGGCCATGTTTTGGAAGGGTTGATTCTGTAGGCCTAGGCTTATTTAATCCTTGTTAATTAATGTATAGCACCATCACTTACACAGTTTTAATGAAATACTTCATAAAGTTACTTCTGGGAGAAAATTAATAAATTTTCAAAAGTACACCAGTTAAGTTACGTATTGAATACTTAAACCTACAAGGAAACCTGAAAGAGGTTAGAATTAAATGAACAAATGAACAAATAGTACTGCTACACTGCTACTGAATACTGAATCAGCTGTTTAGAAGCCAAGGTCATTTCATCAGCTGACTGTTAAAAACCTTAAAATTATTTTGTTCCTAAACTAGCAACCTTGTCAGTTGTCATATTATCGTTTATCGTTAAGCATTCTTTAGGGGATTATCTAGTTTTAAAACCAAAAATTCGATAACATTTTGTATTTTAAACAAAGAGTTTATCATCGTATTATAAATTGGAACTATCTTCTACTATAATGTATGTGTAATGCATTGTAATGAATACTTATTATAAAACGTCAATTTTCTAATGATTGGTTTTAATGTTTAAATTATTATATGAAGCTAGTACATAACACCATAATAAATTCGTTTAGCCTTAATTATTTATGTACTAAAGTTTTGTATCACAAAACCGGATTTTGCAATTGGATCGGGAAAATCCATTTCGTAACATAATTATATTGTCTCATCATACACCCTTCATACAAGTTTTACTTTCTCACTATACTATAGTTACTCAACTAATATTTATTAGTTACTCTCCTTACTTGAATGTATTCCCTCTCCTACTTTACAAGTATGTGCCAATTTCTGGTACCGGTTATTTGTCTACATTATATCTTCCTCCCCATTAAACTTATTATAATGTAGACAGATAATCTTTGAATCAAGTTCAAAGTTAAATCTCTGCATAATGTAGATTGTGTTGTGCTCTGTCTGTGGCACAGTGATACAAGATACAATACAATCACAACTATCACAAAATCGATAAAGTTATAGATCAATTTTATTATGGGATATGGGATGGATTCTATGGAATGTAGGATCTAGATTGGGGGTTTAAACTTTAAAAGACAGCAATACAACAACAAAAATTTAAGTAGTTATTTGTAGATTTTTAAGGGTGGTGTTGTGACAGAGATTGTAAATTTTTGTTTCAGAAGTAATATATTATTGGATTGTATAAAAATGATGGATAATCCTACTGAGTTAGGGCCTTGGAAGAGAGAAAGAGTTTTAGGAGTTGGTGGATTTGGAATTGTAACTTTATGGAAAAATGAAGAAGACGATAAAATGATAGGTAAAGTAAATTTATACTTTTTAGATAATAGGTGCAAATAATTTGTAATGTTAATTATTATTAAGATATTTTTATGAAGGCTAAGATATAGGCCTTAGAATTGTCCTACATTGTACTTCAAGAATAAGGTTACTAACCTACCTTAATTTGTTATATAATTTATTTTCAAATAAGTCAACGCTTTCCGCTTAATTTTCAGTCCTAATATTTTTTAACATATCTTAATGTCAAAATAAGTGGTCCACAGTAATTCAGTTTTTCTGATGTCGTTCAGCCTCAATCGTAGACATCTTTAGGCGTAGAACTTGCACACATTTGCATCTAGACTCAAGATTTGCCCGTTACCGGTATTGCACCAATATTTTGGCCAAAGTATTACGTACATGCTATTAGGCCTAACGTTTGTGTGTTGTGTTTAGGGCCGACGAGAGACCTTGTCAGCCAAGTCTGAAACAACTAGAGGATCGGGAGGGCCCGGGTTCAAAGATTTTTGTTAGAATTGTAGAAAATGAAAAATTAAAGAACAAAATGAATTGTTCAATAATGTTGGCCCGAATCAGGCGTCGGTCCCTGGCTCTCGTATATTATTTATATTTAGCCATACAAAATATACGAAGTCAAAACTCCGGCTGAAACGCTATGTGTGTAGTATTAGAATTTTGCCGCAGTGCGAAGTGCTGTGAGAGGTATGAGTCACGCACACGTCATCTCATCCCATCCCCCTCACTACCCGTCTTATCAGTGTGGGAACACTTTTATTGTTTAGTTCTTTTCCCCCTTTCTTTCTTTCAGCTGTCTGTGCGCTTGTGGTTTGCGTTTGCGCTATGCTTGTTTTTGTGTTATTCTTATTGTTTTGTTCGTTTCTCAATTAACTTTACATTTGAGTTGCGTTTCGTTTTATTCAGTGTTAGTAAGTTATACTTGTGTCAATTTTTTATATTTTAAAAGTTTATTTTATTTCATTTTTAAAGCAGAAAAATTGTTATTAGGCTACTTTTAAAGTTCAAAGCAGATGGCAGTCAATGAAATCAAAAAATTTAACCCAATATCTTTTTTATCGTGTTTTAATTTTCTGACCTTATTCTTATATGTTATGAGTAAATAGACTTACTCTAATCTTGAAGTAAATAATATTCATCATTATAATAATTAATAACTGTAACCGCTCAATTATATTTCATTTTAATTGTGTTCAGTTTGTTAATAGGCTACAGTTTTAAAACTGTTTTGTGTGTGTGTGTTTACAAATGTTGATTTTGTACCAGTTTAATAAAAAAAATTTACCGTATATGTATGTAAATATTTCAATGAGTAAATTTTGATTTCCAAATTTTAACTTACGTCTGATTTCAAAACAAAAAAAACTACCAAGTTGCCTGGCCCTTTACTCTGTAGTCAAAGTGTGAACTAAACAAAAACAATACGGTATAAATAAACGGTACCAGAAACTGGCACATACTTTCTTACAAACATACCGGTATATTTAAATTATTAATACAGTCGCTCCCGGGCGGCACATATATATCCTAGCTGAGCATCACTCTACCCACAGACCAACGTTAAAAATTGGTAAAACTAGTTTTTTAAAACACAAATAATGAGTTATTGTATATAAATTCATATATCAGTACCTAATTTATTTTACTTTAAAGAGCATTTTTTTGGTGGCATATTTATATGTGCCTCTCGGTCCATAGCAATTAAAAATGTTGTTTTTAATAATATAGACCAGCTGGCACCACATATAAATCAGATGTTTTTTTGAAAATTATTAGGTGTATATATGAATAAAACAAACATCAGAATCACCTTCCAACGCTCTGTCTATTTCACTACTACTCTCTAATGTCACACGCTGACGTTTAGGCCGTCGTTCCATAACTGGTTTTATGTTTCAAAACTCCATAGATAACTTCAACGTGAAATGTGAACTTGTCAACACCATGAAATAACTTGTCATATTTAGGTTAACTTTACTTGCAAAACAACAATAGTTTGTTTGAGTCAGGTAATGAAAACGAAAACAACAGGGGTACCAACTTTGAACATTGTATTTTTACCACATATATCGATGTAGCCAGAAACCAAGCGGCACACAGTGTGTGCCACACATCTGTACAGACCGCATACGAAGTTTCAGAACTTTACCATACACCGTTTTGAAATAAATTAACGGAAAGTTACGAGAAGTCAGTGGCACACATTTGGGCCGCCGGTATATTTTAATGACACCGACCGGCACATATATGTGCCGCTGGTCTATTGTGAGAAACCGTGTGGCACAAATATGTGCCGACTTAGTACGACTTAATACAGAAAACTTGTTGTATTGCGGGAGCGAACGTGTTAAGCAGATTCACTGTGACTTCATAATTGTATTATTAGGAGAGTAACTAATAAATATTATATTATTAGCTGAGAGAAAACTATTCGATCGATTTCGAACAAATTTGCACCAAACATGTCAATTAGGCCTGTATAGATGCATGAAAAAAAGTTTTGAAACATTTTGAAAAAACCAACTTTTTGGCAAAAAAACCCCAAAAATCAGTTATTATTATTATTAGCTAAACGAGAATGTTATTGAAACATAGAATAAAGTATATACTGGCATGCACACTGAAGAAGATAAAAGATTGCTTTCCGTTCAACGTTAGAGTGCAGCTGGTGAAAACTATAGGCTAATTTTTCCATATTTTAAGTATTGTGATACTGTTATCAATGACATGACTGTCGAATTAGCTAAGAAACTCCTGCGTGCTCAAAATTATTGTTTACAGTTAATTTTTGACTTAAAACGATTATGTGACAAAATATTATACGAACAAGTTTCAATTCTAAAATTTACTTATTTTTTTTTAATTATAATATTTTGCTGTTATTGCACACTATTCTGCTCACTTGATTCTGGCAGAAAGGGTTGCCTTTAATTCAAATCTAAATGCTACCAAATCACGAGGAGCTTCATTATTCCTACTTAAGTTATACCCAGACATGGAACAGAGATGTTTACAGAATCATTCACTGTGACAGTAGGAACTCATTGCTGGAGAGTTTGAAATGCATCTAAGTTATACCCAGGCATGGAACAGAGATGTTTACTGAATCATTCACTGTGACAGTAGGAACTCATTGCTGGAGAGTTTGAAATGCATATCTAAGTTATACCCAGGCATGGAACAGAGATGTTTACTGAATCATTCACTGTGACAGTAGGAACTCATTGCTGGAGAGTTTGAAATGCATCTTAGTTATACCCAGGCATGGAACAGAGATGTTTACTGAATCATTCACTGTGACAGTAGGAACTCATTGCTGGAGAGTTTGAAATGCATCAATGATCGTGTTCAGTTCAAGAAAGCTTTGGATTGTTGGTTCTGGGTTCTGCGACAGTTTCGGGCAGTTTTTGGGTGTTTTGAAGGATGTTCTTGAATGTGTGCGTTTGAGAGTGTTTATATAGGTACTGTATGTAGGGCCTATATTTGTTTACTTACTGTATAGTGTAGGCTAATTTACTTTTAGTTTTACGAGATATGGCTAGAAAAAACGTCATTTTTGGTATAACCCTTTTTATTATTTTTCCTTTTAGAACTTTCACTTTATCCCTTTCAATATACTCGACTCCACTGTACCTACACTTTTCCATTCAAATTTTCCACTGTTCAAAACAGTGTTTTAAGTCATTTTCTGAAAGCATGTTCATGGTCTCCGTCGCTTTTTCCTTCATAGCTTCCACTGTATCAAGCCTGGTTCTTTTCAAAGCTTCCTTTACTTTCGGAAACATAAAAAAGTCACACGGAGGGAGCTAGGTCTGGTGAGTAGGGTGGATGCTCCAACACAGGGATCCCATGATTGGCCAAAAATGACTTACAGTCAGTGTAGTGTGGGCTGGAGCGTTGTCCTGAAGAAGCATCCACAATATGTTCTTCCACAACTCTGGTCGCTTTCTTCTTACTCGCTCACGAAGAGTGGCTAGAAAATTAAAATACCGGTAATATTCTTTATTCACTGTTTGACCTTCAGTAACTCAATTTATATATATAGAATTCCATGGGTGTCGAATAAAACAATCATCATTGCGTAGAATTTTGATTTGGACGTTCGAGCTTTCTTCAGTCTTGGTGAATGCGGACTCTTCCAATGTTATAGGCGCTTAATTTCTGGGTCGTAGGTAAAAAACCATGATTCATCACACGTAATTACTCTTTCCAACAGTTTAGGATCTTTCTTGATGTTTTTCAAGATATCAGAACAAATTTCCATCCGCGAGTTCAGGCGTGAGGATTATAGGCACTATTTTGGAACACACTTTTCTCAAAAGTGCCTCGAGTGTGTGGAGTGCTCGGTAAGGCTTTACATTAATTAAAATGTACTGGTAAGAGAAAGAGATAGGTTGAATACTGAATAGGGTTAGAGGTATAGGTTAATAACTAAACTAAAGTTCATTTGAAATAAAGAAACAATTTTTATTATATGCAACTAAAGCACAGATCTATTTTATGACTGAAGGTCCATTACTTATTAAGTTTCAACAATATATTTCAATTTACTGTGAACTAGGTACTCCTATTATTTCGGTTACTTTAATATTTAATAATTCAACTCAGAAAAACCATTTATTTAAGTTACACTTAAATAAAACAAAACTATTTACTTTTCAATTCGTTTAACCATTGCTTGATAAAATCTCATTTTTCTTCTAAGTCCGATTTAAACAATTCTACTTACAAATTAAGTATGACAACTTCATATCGACGGCTGGCGGTCTCTGGAGACTGAATATGAGTTTAGGTGCTCTCGGCAAAGTCCTGAAGAACTAACTTGACCAACTCATCTGATGAACTAACTGACTACTGACAACTTACAACTGACAACTACTGGCTTAGCTAGTGTCTTCGGGTAGGTTATATAGATCGAAGGAACCGCCCCGGGAGACTCATCATTAGGCCTTATTTGGCATGACGTGTCTTTAGATGCGTATAGTTTTAACACGCGCTACATTGTTGTTGCCAAGGAAATCAGGGTGATTAATATCCTTGGGCAAGCTTATCAAAGATGAGGTAGGCTATTTCTTTTTATAGAGCCGTGTGCAAATACTGTTACACGTGTCAAGGTTTAATTTTTATTCTTCTGTGAATTTAATTCTTTAGTCCCGTTCTAATATTAAAAATGCCCAGCATTACATGTTGAAATGTTCATGTAATATTTGTCGAACTTTTCCTTTGTCGTTTCCAACAGTCTTGGCAACTGCACGAATACTCAAACGGCGATCTTGACAGATGACATTGCCTATTTTCTCAATGTTTTCTTCCTTTTCGAGTTGAAGGACGTCCTGGACATGGATCATCTTCGATATCTTCTCCCCCTTCTTTGAATCGTTTATGCCACTCAAAAACCTGTGTATGTGACATACATTCACCTGCACACACTTGTTGTAAGAGAGAATAGGTCTCTGTAGCAGATTTACCGGGTTTCATAAAAAATTTCATGCCACATTGCTCAATTAAAACGCCTACCATTTTTCCGACGAGCGGCAGTTACACGGTCTGACACGACGAAGGCTGTGGCCCAACTGAGCAAGCTAGTGTTGTCGAACCGGCTGGAATGTGGAGGGGGATGTCAGGCGACTCGGCAATGTGGCGTTTGACTTTGAGGCTCACGTTTGTCACACAGAAAACCAATCAAGTTATTTTCCGCACTTCGTATTTTACTTAAAAGATAAATGTTTGTATATTTAGTTTCTCGGTTTTGTACATTATGTTTTAGAAGTAGTCTAGTTATTATTTTATAGTTTTTTGTTTTTTTATTAGTTTTGGTTTCTAGTAGGAAATTTTATGTATTTTAAAATTCGAGGTTAAGTGGAAGAGAGCACCCAGTGGTCCTAACTAAACCTCAAAAATAAAGATTATTATTATTATTAAGCTTAATTTATAATTAAGTTAGATGTCCTCTAATGACACAAGCCAACAAGTTGAGTTAAATTAATAGTGCTGATTATATTCAACAAAATTCTTACTTTAATATAAAAATATATTTCAATAAAATAGGAGTGTATAGGCCCTAACATTCTACAATGTATTAGATTTTAACCTTTATACACTCTAATGGGCAGGTGGGTTTTTTAAATGCGGTTTTTTAATTGAGGTTTTTTTATGTTTAGATCAACCCTGTGAATAATTCACCATTTTAAATTCTTGAAATGCTTTCAACTAGACATTTTTTAATTGAGGAAAGAGTTGCTATTTATTCAGTATTTCATTAATAAGTAGGTAGCCCTACGTATAATTTACAAATTTTAATGTAATATCATCTAGGCATAGAATAAGAAATTTTATTGTAATAACGAGCAGAATTATCCGGTTTTAATAACTTAACTATAAAATAAGTTATTCAATTTTTTTATGTAAAACAACACAATCTTCAAAGATTGCCACACATCCGGCTGTATACATGCTGATTTCAAAAACCACACATACATGGCGGATTCCTACCTTATTTGTTTCTAAAAACATTACGCCAGAACACTGTCTGGATGAAAAATACTTCTCCAATCCTGGAGTCTTACACCCTTTTTGGATTTGATTTTATTGACTCGTAATGAATAATTCGTCTATTCTCCTGTCATGGTACCATTTGCAACTTGCCTAGACTTGTACAAGCAATTGATGTTAGATTGCTTCATCTTGAAGTATTGTTCACTACGATCCGTAATGTTTGCTTCGGTGATAATAAAAACATCAATATTGTGCTTTATTATTTCATCAAAAATGTCACATTTTTTTGTTGAGACAATCCGCCAGCATTCCAAAGCAGAGTGTTAAGTGTTAAAACCTTACATCTTTTTTCGCACTGTTATTTACAGTGTTGTCAGGTTTAGCCCTAAAAAGGGCAATTTTTTCTTTCCTTTTGTTCATCTTCATTTGTTTTTTGTGCTTTTTATGAGGCATTTACCAGCACTGTTGATCATTTAGCACAACCCAGGGAACACGTACAGCTTAAAGTGTGCTGCGGACACGATCAACGTTGTCCCCTTTTACATACTGTACATCTGGACATGGCCAGTTCAGGAAACACTTAGCAACAGTGGGAATCCTTGAAGGCGACCAACGCTGTCGGCTTTGTAATCAGGCAGAAGAGTCAGCATGCCACATCATATTTGAGTGCGAGATCCTGGAGCGTAGGAGGAGGAGGCTCTTTGGAATCCAGCAACCAGGAGACGAAGAAGACACATACTTGGTGGAGAAAATCCTGGACCTCACAAGGGATACAGGCTTCTAACGTGCTAGGCGCGGTACATAGGGGGCACAATAAACCAAAGGTTGACGTGTAAGGAGGCCTTCTCAATGGAGGAATCCACCCCAATATAATCTAATCTAATCTAATCTACTGTACATCTAAAATCGCTTTAAAAACCTTGGATCAGCAATGCCCTACAGACTCCTGGATGCTGATATATACTGATGGATCTAGAACGGAAGGAGAAACAGGAGCTGGAAATATACTGTAGCCACTTCTCCACTGCTTTGCTTTAAGTAGCAAATCTACAGTGTTTGAGGCAGAATTGGTCTGCCAAAAGTGAAGCTCTTAAACAGCTGATTGTGGGTCCATGGCTAACACGAATATAGTAGTCTTGGTCAACTCCAAGTCATCACTGAAGGCAATAGTGAATAGTGAAAATCAAAATCTATTTAGTCCTCTCTTCCACCTAACCCCAATACAAAATTACAAACATTTACAAAATAAAATTATACGGAAATTAAAATCAACCTCGCAGCAGAAATTTGTCAATGATATGAAGGTTGAACTACAAGGCAAAGCTTATGATCCATTTGAGTTTTATAAAGAAAATAGGATGCTTCCTTGCAATATATCGGTAGCAAATTTCCGATTAGTAACTGGTCACGATTGTCTTGCCAAGCATCTATACTAACCTCGGACAAGTGCACAATTTGCTCTCAAGATTTGGACTCCATGTTTATTATGGACAAGGATCATCTACTGATCTGCAAGGATCTGGATGGATGGAAGGAAACAAGGACGAAGGTATTTTCCTGGACTTTAATGGGAGGCGAGATCCAAGATGGCGTGAGATAGAGCCATTAGATGAAGAAGAATAACTCATTCCGAGACTTTTAAATTGCCAAGATAGTGGGTTACACTAGCCAAATACCATCTAACCTCTCGGACCACTGACACTTTTAGTGGCTCTTCTTTACTACACTTTGCTTCAACTAGAATGGGCAGCTCTTTAGTACTTCATCACGACAAAGTGATACAAACTCGTTTTGGCCCTTTCTAGGTAAATAATGAGCTTCGGCTTTAATTTGCACCTAAACATTTCTCGTACCATCACCTTTGTACCGTACTTAGGTCATTGTTAATGACTATAATGATGTTTTTATGTTTGAGTTAACGAAATAATTTTCGATATTATATTGCAACTAAGTAATACGAAAAATGACAAGTAAAACTAAATTAAAAATTATTGTATTAAATAAAAATCAGTTGGCATGTTTAGTTTTGACATCATTTATTTGGTCCATGAGTTCCAAGTTGGTTTTTAAGCTTTGGTCATTATGTAAGACAATTTCTGTTTTTATGATTCTGTCAAGTTGTTTTTAGCTAACTTATATGTTGACTGCTGAGGTGAAGTTAACCAGTGATTTAACAGGATTATAAACTTTTGGAAGTCCCCGTAATGTTGGTGCTCTATGATTAATAATTTTAACTGTTTAATGTCATTTCTACTTCGGAGTCAATAGTTTTCAAAACATCATTTACACCTTCTTTTTGTAGGACAATACCTATCCTGAATTTTCAGTCCGTAAAATTGTTAGCAGAAAGCATAGGAAAAATTATAGTTGATGTAGCCATTTTAGGTTATGTTTCTGTGAGCTTGAATAATACTGCTAATAATTCTCAAGACTTTGTTGTTTTAGTAACAAATTTTTCTTTTCTTTATAACTTACCTGATTTTAATCGGCCTATAACCTGTTAAAATATGTAAAGTTATAATTGAGAATTGCAATCAACAATCAATAATAAAAGACGTTCATGTTCTCTATTGTAACATTTATTCAAGACTGGCCAAGATGTTTATATATCTGAAACATGTATTCAGATATATAAATATTCAAGTTGTACATAGTAATCTTAGATCAAATTACAAAGCTGTTTTAAGCAAAAACGTTTTTGCTTGAAGCAATTTTGTTTTTGTCTTTACTGGAAACAATTCAGAACTGAAATTATAGCTTTGGGGTTATGTTTACAACTTTAATATATAAGTCTTGCAATATTAATAACTTCTAAATCATTTGATCTATCAATATGAAATAAAAAGCAATTAAAAGACATTTTTGTTTTATCTTTCTTTAAATAATTATATAATAACGTATGTAAATAAAAATGTTTAACAAATAGGCCTATAACATAATCCTTATTATTGTACACATTTACTGAATTAAAAATCCAAGTCAGCATAGTTAGATAGGAATAGATGTTTTTTAAATTATGTATTTCTGATGTGTATCTAATTAATTAGCCTGTGATTTTTCATGGGGCTTACTAGTGTTTATAAATAACTGTTTAATAAATTTAGATTTAATATTGATGACACAAATGATACACGCATGCGCAACACCAAATGTTTCGCCTTCGAGCAATGGTCGTTGTTTGAGAGACGAGCACTGCCAGTTCTGCTCAAACGTGCTGGATTACGCTTCAAAGCGTTTTTGCTTCTTCCTCGATCACGCTTGGATGTGTTTAAATGTGCTGTACAGAGATTTTTGTTTTGCTCCATCATGCTCAAACGTGCTGTACAGCGTTTTGTATTTATGTTAGATAAGTGTGCGGTATTCCAATCTTACACATGGGAAATAAATGTTCGAACAAGTTTAAACAAAAACGTTTTTGCTTAAAGCAGTTTTGCTAGATAAGTGTGCGGCCGGCCTTATGGTGAAACCCAAGGTTGGGAGTAATAAATGAGCACCGATCATGGTCCCCAGAGCACCTTTTGGGGTGCCATTACAAAATTGTTATGTATATATTAGTGATGATGATATATACATATGTGTGTTCACACTCTAAAGGCCACATTTTAAATCCGATTTTGTCCAAATTTGGTTGTCTAAGTCATTCGGACGAGTTCGTTAGTAAAAAAATCCAACAACCAGAAGCACGTTTTTTGACCGGAAGTAAATATTTTTCAGATTTTTCGTACTAGAACTTTTTTAGTGTTTATCTAAAAAATAAATGTAGGCTATTATTCTGCACATTTTGCCTTTTTTACCCGACCTTATAGCTCGCTTGGTTCTCCCAAAATTGATCAAAACGTAAAATACCATTAAAGTACCAGGTTTAATAAATCCACTTGGGCGATTATGGGGGCATCTTCTGGGCCGAGTTTTTTCGCTGCGAGTTTGAGGCTTAAGTGTAAACAAATTCTACTAATATATTTCGTACAAAGAGGCAGCTATTCAGCACCTGTGTGAGTGGACCAATTTCCCAAATCGTCGGTTGAAACCTTAAAACATATAAACTTAGTTTTGGAAATTCGCTCAACTACGTCAGCAGTTCAGCTGCTTGGTCGAATTATTTATTGTTTGCAAAAGGTTCTGTGACTGTGCATTATGTAAACAGTTTAATCATTCCAAGTGTGCCTTGTAAAGTAGATAGTTTTGTTTGGTTTTCTTTGCCTGTAAACACTTGATTTTGCTCTTTGACCGTAGTAATTCAGCTGCATGTTTAATTCTTTATGCTGCCTGTGAAGAATTGTTGACTTTGATTTGTATATATTTAGGTATTAAACCCTTACTTAAACTTATTTTGTTGTACTTTATATTTTGGTTTGTGTTAAAAATGCACGACCATACACATACAGCCTTCCAAAAAGTTCACTATTCAGCTCACTGATTATTGTTCAATAGAATTTTGATAATGTTCCTCCTTTCAACTTCGTTATAAAAAAGTCTAAATTTCATTAAACGGAGGTACAGTAGAGTCCCCGCTATTCCGAAAATCCGCCTATTTTTTCCGCCGAAAAATATCGTTTTTTTTTTAAAAACAAAAACAGGAGTAATTAAAAAGACGTTTGTGAAAAACAGTACATTTATTGTTATACAAATAAGTTAAATAGAGTCATACGTAGAGCCTAAGCTGAAAACGCCTGAAACCAAATTGGAATGAAAGGTGGTTTTGTTTCCTTCCCGTTTTCCATCCGTTTTGTGGGTAGAAAGCTACCACAATACCCTTCCTGTGAAATGGATACCGGTTCCTTCAGAAAGAAGGAAAGATTAGATACAACAGCTAGGCACTATTAGTGTTGTTGCCACCTGCCAGTTGCTTTCATCCGGTTTTCTCCTTCGTTTTCGCTATCTCGAAGGAATTTTTTTTCTCAATCTTTTTTCAAGATAATGCGATACTAAAGGACAGACTGCGGGATGACAGTTCAAACAACCTTTCCTTTCCCTTCCATTTTTAGAAGAAAATGGAATCGTAACGCAACGGAAGGAAACAACCCCAGATAATGTAAACCTACACAACAGCATTTGCAGCGTCTACGTGTGATATGAGTTCAGTTTGAGCGTTCACCTCCTCCTCGCTTTCCTCCGAGCCGATAAACGCTGTATAGAACTGACACTAGCAGTGTTTGGGCCAGTTGATCTTCTGTCGTGTTTAGACTGATAGAATCTTAAGCCAGTCGAACTCATCTCCAGATGTACCCGCACTTAATTTATGCCTTAACAAGTCAATACGTTGTTTTTCATGAAATCCGCCTATTTTGAATTCCCGCTAAACCGACCAGTGTTCGGTCCCAATTAGTTCGGAAAAGCGTGACTCTACTGTAGTTATACATACATTATTTCTTAACCCTCCCAGTGTCTGTTGTAAAATCTAAAATGCCGCACTGTTTTTGGCTAAAACGCATGATTTCGGTTAAAAATTCACCAAAAATTCAGTTTTAGGCCTAGAAATATAAATGATGCATGAAATTATTCAGAAAAGTATAAGGATTATTGTGCAATAAATAAAAATTACATATCTTTGCTGGAAACTTTGAGGATTCTCACCCAAAATTAGAAAATTTTTATTTTTCAAATTTGACCACTATCAGAAAACATACCTACACCTATGTTATAAAAATTCCAGAATAGCCATTTTGTTCCAAATTTAATTTAGTTTCAGAAAATATTTACTTCTATAGGCAATATATACACACATACAAGGTTTGAGCACTAAAACTAAAACTACGTACACGGTGCTGCACGCACTGTTTTTTGGGTAAAACGCAAGCTTTTGGTATAGAATTCACTAAAAGTACGGTAATAAAACTAGTTTAGGCCTACAAAATTATTATTATTTATAGTTGAATCAGGCCTATTACTTTGTACATCTTCCTTATCTGATGTTTCTAATTCATCTAAATTAGGTTCGTAATTATTGTCATCGCTACCCGAGGAAAAATCAGGCAACGAATAATCACTTTCAACTCCATCCTCAATATCACTGTCACTTTCTAAATCACTACCTTCTTCTACAACAAATCTATCAATATCACTTACTTTTTCATCAATAAGTCGGTCAATTTCACTATCACGGGATAAATTTCCATCCATTTTTAATAACAAACAATCACTAAACACGTAATCAAAACAAAGTCCACTTAGGTTAGTTCAAACACCGAACAGCTGAGAAGTAACCGAAAGATTATTATACCATCTGTTGCCGAAAATACTAAAGCTATATACTAAAAGATGCACCGTTTTCTGTAGAATCAATCGATACCTCATATAGTAAGTTTAGCAAAAGTTGAGCTCGAAAAACTGTTGTTTTGTGACGTCGTGCACAGTCGTCGCTGCAGCGACTACTAGCACGCATCTTACTGTACAATCGTCGCTACAGCGATGACCGACACTCGGAGGGTTAAATGTCAAGGTGTTCAGAAAAAATTTAATCAAAGTACGTATTTGTGTTGAATTTCAAAGACTACGTGACACAACCTGAATCACAAACAACCTGTGTTTGATAGGCCTACAAACAATTATAAAGAAATAACCACAAATTTATTTACAGTCATTCATCAAATATCAAGTGTAGGCCTATTGCGAAAATCATGAAACCACAGATTTCCTTTTGCGTAAATATTCTTAGAATTAGTTTATTATGTGGTCAGCAATATTGGAATGAAGCCAATTATTGTGTTTGTATGGGAAGCTGTTACTCATCTGAATATCAATGTTCTCTCTTATCTAAACTTGTCTTTTATTCCCCTCCCCAGTGTCATCTTTCCCGTCTTAATATTTATTTGTTGTGTTTCCCTTCATTTTATAACACTGTAGGATTACTCGTTCGTCTTTCTATTATACTTAATTTTTTTGGGAATAGACAAAGATAGGGGTAACCCGGGGTAAGTGGAACCCATTGGGCTTTTTCAAATACGTTATAATACACAACAACCTATTGTTGATTATGTGAACCAACCCTAACTTGAATGAGACAGCCTGCAGAGAGAACTTGAGACGCTTGGGATGTTGGTAACACATGAGCTTCATTTCACTCTGACTAGAGTAGAGGTTATTTTTCTTCTATCTCCACTATTCACTATTCAAGTGGTTTCGTCCTCATTTCGTGCAATATTTGTTAGAACTTGTGTGTCTAAAAGATACAGGTTCGGGGGAAATTTGTTATTGTTATTGTAAAAGTGTATTAATTGCAGTATCTTCACGATCATGTTTTTTTTTTTTTTTTATTCAAGTGGAACTTAATGATTTGTGAATAATATTATTCAAGCAATCATATTCAAACTCACACCATTGATTTAGGTATACCTCACTGAACTTGCCACTAAAATTTCAAGTAATTCTGTGAAAAACTGAATCATAAGTGAGAGGAGAAAATCGCTCTGTCAAAATTAGCGGTTCCAGTTACCCCGGTGTACCTCAGCACAATAAAATATTACAAATTATTAAAAGTGCTCATTCGCATGTATTCAAATGTTTTTGCTATGAATTTTGTAAAGCCAAAGTTTTTTAATCTAATATAATACTGCTGTGTTTGGTATCTTTTAAAAGAGCTTTATTTAAAGACTAGGGAACACCCTTGGATGCTTTGCGGCCCAAAACTCCTTGACTCGGAGAATGCTCACAACATACGGTATATCGGCAAAAATATGAAATAAAAAAGAGGTAATATTCACCAAAAGTACACTAAAAAACTGTATTATATGCAGTAGAGTCTCGCTTTTCCCAACTAATTGGGACCGAGCTCTGTTCGGTTAAGCGAGAATTCGGAATAGGCGAATTTCATGAATAATATCAACGTATTGACTTGTCAAGGCTTAAATTGAGTGCAGGGACATCAGCTAGTGTCAGTTCTATACAGCGTTTGATCGGCTCAGCAGAAAGCGAGGATGAGATGAACGCTCAAACTGAACTCATATCACACGTAAACGCGGCAAATTCTCTTGACCTCGCCTTAGTGTAGGTTTACACCATCCGTTTCTTTACTTCCATTGCGTTACGATGCTGTTTTCTTCTAAAAACAGAAGGGAAGGGATAGGTTGTTCGAACTGTTCATTTTCTTACCCCGCAGTCTGTCCGTTAGTACCGCATCGTCGAGAAAAAAGGACGAGAAAAACATAAAATTCGTTCGAGACAATGAAAATGGAGGAGAAAAACGGATGAACGCAACTGGCAGGTGACAACAACACTACTAGTGCCTAGCTGTTGTACCTAATCCTTACTTCTGTCTGAAGGACCCGGTATCTGTTTCACCGGACGCTTGTTATGGTAGCTTCCTTCCCGCAAAACGGATGGAAAACATGAAGGAAACAAAATCAGCTTTCATTCAAGCTTCATTCAAGTTTTCATCAAGCTTAGGCTCTATGTATGTCTCTATTTAACTTATTTGTATAACAATAAATGTACGTTTTTTCACGAACGTCTTTTAAATTTCTCCTGTTTTTATGTTAAAAAAATCGGTATTTTTTCTGAACTCTGTTCGGAATAGGCAGATTTTTGGAATATCGGGGTTGGAAATATCGGGATTCTAGTGTAGTTTTATTAATTTAAAAAAAATAATAGCAAATTTTTGTTTTTTTAAATTTGTTTGTAACCTACTATTCTTTGGTAATACGGTCCAAGTAGAACCTGGGCCTCCTTTATCCTAGTTATTCACATTAGTTTATCTTCTACAATCCTAATACACATTCTAATGCTGATGATAACGATGAAAATCTTACTCTAAATGGAGGTGTACACCAAACTGTGTTAGTTAGACCTACTACTAAGTGTACGGTTATTACTTTCCTATGTACTTTTTACAAACACTAAAAACCGTATTTTAACTTTATTTCACACTAAAATTTTCAGTTAGATTTTTTTGAATCAGTATATATCAGTTATATAATGCACGATTTCTATAATTCTTTGTCGAAGCATTCAGCGGTCTTGCAGCTGGTTGTTAGCTTACCTGACTCCTAAGCTCAAGGTTCAATCCAGGTGAACAACTGGTTATAATAATAACCAACAAAATAATGAAATCTCTCAACAATTTCGGTCATTATTTAACCTATTTGCCCGAACAGAGCGAACAGAAACTACGGAAAAATAACCACTAAAAAGACTGACTTACAGAGATTTCCTCTCGCAAAATATCTTCATCCGTTTGACTTAGGGACCGTGTGAGTGCAAGAAGTTCCTAGAGCAGAACACATGTTTAGAACTGCAAGTTGTAGTGTCCGACCCTGCTTGCCCACCTACTACTTACACTATCAATTTTGTATGTTGGACAGAAATCTTGTACAATTTCTCGCAGAAGTAAACCCAGCATTAGGGGGGAAGTGCAACAAAAATTGAAAATCTCTTTCAACCTTCTTAACAAATGAATACATCTTAATTTAGTGTATTCTTGTTTTTTCCTCTATTTTCTTTATTTGTATTTTATTTCATCTCCAAGGTTTATAGTTATTTATTACTTTTAAGTTTTGAAATAGTTTCATTTCTATTGTAAATTATTTTTAATTCGAGCTTTTTCGAATTTGTTTAATTTTGTTTTATGTTTTATACTTGTTACCTGGTCCCTTGCAACGACTCAACTGACAATGTCACCGATAACCAACAGGGTAAGGCGATGGGCGCGTCCCCTACTGCTGTAAATATGAACCTTAGAGGTCAAATGTATTGCAAAAAGAAACAGTTCATATTTTATAATAGAGTTATTAAAAAAGAAATTTTTTTGAAACATACTACAGTACGGTATTTTATAATACGGTAATGTTATATTATTTGTACATTACTACAAATTTTACTTTTGTGTCGACAGGAAGTAGTGAATGTGGTAATGTTGATAATAAATCAACTTGGATTGGTATTATCTATTGGCAACTGATAAGGGATTGGCATGCATAAGAACACTTTCCACTTTGAATGAATGTTGCAAAATTTATAAGACAGGTTAAAATATATAGTCATTTTGTTTCAAGTATTCATTGTAATGAATCAGTCACAATTTTATTGTAAATAAATTCAAAACTCCTGCCAAGTTATTGCACAAAGTCATTTATAATTGTTAAATATAATAATTTATAATCCAGAAGGTCTTAATTTAGAGTGAATTTTGGTGTAGTTCAAAATTATTGGGTGTTTGAAAAATGTTTCACATTGCAAAACTAAATGCAAACTCGACATATTATACTCAATACTGTTTTACAAAATTTATTTAACAAACTTAGCCAAATTTAGCAAACTGCAGTGAAATATATTTTTTTCTTCTTTAAAATGAGAAGTACCTAGGTCATTAGTATAAATTGTACAAACAATTAATTGGTTTTAATTGAATTTACTATTACAGGTCCTCAGTATATTCTGTTTTTCCCCTCTGCTCTTCTCTTTCTTAGGAAATACTTTTTAAATTTTCTTATCCAATAATGACCTGGATAATTAAAGTTGCAAAATGCTTGTACCTTTAAATGTTCGTACATGCCTACTGGACATATATTCAATAGGGTGGGCCGAAAAAACTAATTTTTTTATTTTGAAATTGTAATAGCGCAGAAAAGTTGCAAATTATATAGACAAAAAAATATTTTTTTAAATTATCAAAATCTCGGTTGAAATCTTTCGGTCGCGCATAGGCCCTAAAGTTTGACAAAATATGAAAAACTTGATTTTTGCAATTATTTTTTTTTATTTATTGAATTATATATGTTTTTGTAATCTAATAGTTTTTTAACTTCTTCAAATAGAACCTAAAAACATTGCGTTTTAATTTGGTTTAGATCAGTTGATATCTTCCGGTTGCGCATACGATTTTGATATTTTTTTGTCAAAAGTACAACTTTGAAATAAAAAAATGAGTTTTGTCGGCTCACCCTAATATTCAATGTATGAGTGTTTTTGCGAACTCCTCGTGATCCAGAATACATGAAATAGTTGAAATGACTGTCGTGAATTACACGAGAAAATTAACTATTTTACGGTAAGTTTTACCAAAGAGTTATACTTAAATAAACAAAAGTCGGTATGGCGAATATTCGCAAACTCGCAAAGCGCAGTCAATATCCGAGCGACTTTTTCAGCTTCGAGCAGAACAAAGCAGTGCGTGAGCTGGAGGCTGAAGTCCAAACAAATTCTACTAAATGTTTCGTACACGCAGAGACAGCTATTCAGCGCCTTCGTGATAGTCTCATTTCCCAAAAATAGTTGGTCAAAACCCTAAAAAACATATAAACTTAATTTTGGAAATTCCCTCAACTCACGTCAGCAGCTCAGCTGCGTGATCGAGTTATTAAATTTTGTGTTGTGTTGTACGAGCGATGATGTAGCGATTTTTGCCTTAGCAAAAAAAATCTTACCCAAAGCATCCAGTTGTTATAATTTTTTTGTTTTTATATATATGTGCAGCTTTAAAGAAATACCGAGGAGGTGTGGACAACCTAATGACAGAACGTCAGAAAGAGCGTTGGGCTCGTGAAGTAGAAATCATGCAGAGACTCTCTCATCCCAACGTCGTCAAAGCTGTACCTGTTCCCGAAACTCTCAAGGCTCTGTGCTCGGATTTGCCAACACTGTGTATGGAGTTTTGCACGGCGGGAGATCTTAGACAGGTTTGCGACAGTTTACTTTACAATATGAAAATTTAAAGTAGCACTTGTTATAATCTCTATTTGGTT